>VRLP01002295.1:0-93570 GCA_009660295.1 Lophius piscatorius
GAAAGTGAATATTTAGATATGAAAAAGACATGAAAGTGAATCATTAGATATGAAAAAGACATGAAAGTGAATAATTAGATATGAAAAAGACATGAAAGTGAATCATTAGATATGAAAAAGACATGAAAGTGAATAATCACATATGAAAAAGACATGAAAGTGAATATTTAGATATGAAAAAGACATGAAAGTGAATCATTAGATATGAAAAAGACATGAAAGTGAATAATTAGATATGAAAAAGACATGAAAGTGAATAATTAGATAAGAAAAAGACATGAACGTGAATAATTACATAAGAAAAAGACATGAAAGGGAATAATCAGATAAGAAAAAGACATGAAAGTGAATAATCAGATATGAAAAAGACATGAAAGTGAATAATCAGATATGAAAAAGACATGAAAGTGAATAATTAGATAAGAAAAAGACATGAAAGTAAACAGTGAAACTGACTAGGTGTATAAAGTGAATCGTTGCAGGTTTATACAGTCAAACTCTTCATCTTCATGAAGGTTTGCCATCAGTCAAACGTGAACATTTCTTGATCATTATAATTAGAAATGCACCGATTACTATTTTATTGTCCGGTCAGCGATTTCTAGAAAGTCTTACCGGCCGAAACCGATTCTGATGAGTAGAATATCTTTATTGTCATTGTACAAGTACAACGAAATTAAGGTGCAATTCTTTCAAGGTGTAAAAAAACAATAAACGATAAATAATACAGCAAGTAAAAAAAAAACACCCACCTCACACAAACATGAAACAAAATTCATGTTTTTGTTTTCTTTAGTACATTGATGCTCTGGCATAAAAACACCAAATCTGATTTTTTTTTACGCTTTAAAACCATTATTGACAGCATAGATAAATAAATACATACAATATTACTAATATATTATATATTATAAAACTAATATTACAGCTAATCGAGCTGCTGCTCCTTCAAAATAAAAGCACGCTGGCACAGTGTGTCTCCCAAGGGTCACCCTGAGGATTGCTGACTGATTCTGTTTCAGTGTGTATACGTGTGTGTGTATATGTGTATATGTGTTTGTGTGTGTTCTTATATGTCATATGTTTGAGTGTGTGTGTGTGTGTGAGTGTGTATATCTGCTGAAATGTGATTAAACACGTGAAACCAGTCACACACTGAACTCTGCTGTTTCTCTCTGCAGCAGGTGACAGAGACAGTAAGTGGTCTGTTCACTACACTACCCAGAAGCCCCGGCAGGGTGTGCTCTTCATGCCTGGAAAAAGACGAGCTTGCAGCGCCGATAATCTCCAAGGTCAGAGGTCAACAAAGAGAACTATTTGCTGATAATTACCACAAGCGAGGTTGCGGTGAATTTTTGTATTTCTGCATAACGTGACAACATACGGAAAAATTCCTGTTTTGACATTATATGAATGGAAAATACAGGAAATGCACAATTTAAAAGTGAAAAAAAACAACATATATAACATTAAAATGAACTCTCAAATATAATTTTACAAACCGAATTGAAAGTGTTTAATGTCCCATATTTGTTTACGTGATATTATTGTTTCCTGTTGGGATTTTTTGGGGGGGTCCAATGCACCAATCAGATCTCCAGATTTAAGAGAATCGATTCTGTCAGATAGAATTTCTGTAATTAAAAAAATCCATGGCTTATGATTTGTATTTGTGACCTTTGAACTTACATCATGTGACACTATGTTTGAGTTTTTGACCTCTAGACAAAGGCGTTGTAGAGAGGGGGGTCTCTGATGCTGCACTGTTCCTAATCTCCCACTCACTGATGCCTGAAATCTGTTTGTGATGAAGATGAGAGGACAGACGTTAACAAGCACTTTAACCCCTGACCTCTTGACCCTAAACACACACGCGTTGGTCTTTCTATACTTGTGAGGACACAGAATTCACACACACACACACACACACACACACACACACATACTCTCTCTCCCACTCTCACTCACACACCCACAGACACACACTCTCTCACACACCCACAGACACACACACACTCTCTCACTCACTCTAACATCACACACAAACACTCTCACGCACACAAACACAACCACACACTCTCTCCCACACAGACAGACACACACAAACACACACTCTCACTCACACACAAACACACACTCTCTCAAACACACAGACACACACACACACTCTCTCTCACTACTCACTGAAACATCACACACACTCTCACACAAACACACAACACCACAAATACACACTCTCTCTCACACTCACACATACACACTCTCTCTCACAAACACTCACACACACATACAAACACACACACACACACACACACACACACATCATACTGCAGTAGTGCTCCGCTCCTTTGGCGTCTTTGGCGTAATTCTATTAAATGTGAATTTCTAATGGATTCTTGGATTCGGTCCGATCCCGGCTCAGCAGACGTATTGATTGAGGTCCAGTAATCGTGAAGATGACTATAATAATAATAATAATACATTTAATTTATAATGCACTTTACATTTGGATCAAATCTCAAAGTGCTACAAAGCAAAAGCAGATAAAAGCATCTAGAAGTAAACCAGTTGATTCATATTTCATTGATTGTGGAATCGCTGAACAATATTAGTCTATCTTGATTCAATCTGTGTGTGTGTTTGTTTGTGTGCGCGTGTGTTTGTTTGTTTGTGTGTGTGTGTGTGTGCAGCATGTAACGGGCTGACTCAGCATGGCTACAGCCGACCCAGCAGTTCTGAGCCCTGCCCATCAAGTCCAGCCTCTTCTGGGCTCGACCAATCAGAGAGCAGCACAGCCCACAGACGGTGGAAGGACAAAGGCAGGAAGATGGTAAGTGACACACACACACACACGCACACACACACACACACACACACACACACACACACACACACACACACGCACACACATGGATTCAGTGTTGCCTCATCAATATTAATGAGGCTGAACCGACAGCAGGTGAGCAAATACAAAAACCTCCTTCTTGAAGGAGAAACATGATGATGCAACAACTGAGAAAAGTTCTACTTACTAAATACACTTTTTTTTTTACGCCCCTTTCATTTATTTATACAAAGTATTTCAAGTTTTGGATGATAAGGAATTTTTATATCTGGTTGTGTCGTGTTCTTCCGACAGCACCAAGTTTGGGTTGAGTTTTTTTTTTACTTTAGATAGTAAGTCAAAGACGAACCGCAGATCCGTTTCTGACATCACCGGTGGGATTTTGGCCCACTCTTCTTTGAAGAGGGTTCTGGAACATGAACTGGTTCTTTCAGGTCTCGCCACAGCATCCGACTGTGAGTTCAGACCCAGACTTTGACGAGCTTCGCTCAATGAGCGCAGACTGATGACCTGACGATTTTACAGAATGTCCCTTTAAGTGTAGGGTTCACACCTCGGTTCCGACCCGCTCAGGCTCCGATCATTCATTTTCAAACATTTCAACTGCATTAATTACTTTTTCTTTTTTTTCTTCCTCCTTGTTCTGATCCTCCTCCTCCTCCTTTCAGAGGTCCAGATTCGTGGACTTTCTCTCTCAGTCTTGCTTTTCAGTTTGTTTCAAGTTCTCCGTTGGGAGGAGAAAGGTAAACACGAATCCAACGAGACCAACGTAGACTAGAACCAGGACTACCTAGACTAGAATCCTGTCCTAGTCGTCCTCCACCAGACATCACCATCATAGTTTACACTCTAATGTTAATAATAATAATAATAATAATAATACAGTTAATTTATAACGCACTTTACATTTGGATCAAATCTCAAAGTGCTACAAAGTAAAAGCAGATAAAAGCATCAATAAAAAAATAAAATAATAATTATATAAAAACATGACCAAAAAGCAGCAATGTTAATTAAAGGTATAGGTTCTGCTAAAAAGGAAAGTTTTAAGTCCTTTTTTAAATGTGTCAGTCGTCTGTGGAGCCCTCAGATGGTCAGGGAGGGCATTCCACAGACGAGGGGCAGCAGAACAGAAGGCCCGATCACCCATGGTGCTGAGCTTAGTCCGGGGAAGGAGGAGGCGGTATGAGTGGGTAGAACGGAGGGATCGTGTTGAGGTCAGTGGGTTGAGTAGTTCTTTTAGGTAGGGGGGCGTTACCATGGACGCACTGGTGAGTGAGGAGAGATATCTTATAATCAATCCTGGTGGAGATGGGAACCCAATGAAGGGAATGAAGAACGGGGGTGATGTGTTCGTGTTTACAAACTCTCATCAGGATCCTTGCAGCACTGTTTTGAACATACTGAAGTCTTTGAAGACTTTTATCAAGGATCCCGATGAGAAGTGCGTTACAGTAATCCAGTCTGGAGGAGACGAACGCGTGAACCAGCTTTTCAGCATCACTCAAGGTGAGTGAAGAACGGAGTTTGGAAATAAAAATAATTGGGTTAAAGTGGTCGTGACACCTGTGTCACTGTGGGTGCTTATGGGTTGAGCATGCATTTGTGTTACATGTAATGACTTGATTTTGAAGAACTTTAAGCTCTATTTCTTGTATGAAATGTGTTATACAATTATTATCATTATTACATTGAATAAAATGCTCTTTTGGCAGCAGTAACAGCAGTCAATATTCCAGTAACACTGCGGTTTTGACACACTGAGATGGAATTACTTCCACATCAGTGCAGCAGTCGGGTTTGCGTGTAGTCCACCTGGTCTCCATTATGCATGAGGCTTGACCACCCTTCACCAGCTGTCACTTAGCTGACCACTGAATCCCATCCGGACCCTTGGGAATTTCACTCCGGTCCACCAGGGAGGTTTTAAGATGAGGCCATTGACACGGAAACCTCCAACCCAGATCCCACTTACTTCAGCCTTGCTCCTCCCCTCGGTCAATAGCCCACCCACCTCCTACTGAGGCTTGGCTTCTCTCCGTTGTAGGTTCAAAGGTCAGGCAGCTGCTCTGATCTATTAGCAGGAAAGTGATCTTCCTCTCTCCATGCTCTGGTTGATTCTAGACTGAGTTGATATGTGGTTGAAGCGTATCCTGGGTATTAAATACTTTACTTTATTATGGAAATAATGATTTGGGCTTTAATTTTTCAGCATTCATAATCAAAAACAGTCTGCATGAAATTGTTGAGGAAAGTATGAATACATAAAAACAATACGTACATTACAATGAAACTTATACTTAAACATCAATTAATAAGAATTACATGTAAATATAATTATATATATATATATATATATATATATATATATAATTATTAATTATTATTATTTATTTCTGCTTAATCCGTAAGATCCTAAACCCATTTCTCCTTAAAGGAAAATAACGGGGGACATTTATTTGACTAAAGTCACCACATTTCTGAAATCATTATTGAACTTTTTGAAATTCCGCCCCTTGTCAGATTTGAATATTACATTTACAGTACATTACATCTGGCTTTATTTATTTCCCTTACTTGAAATAACGCAGCCTTTTATATAAATGTTTTTCTTCTTTGCTTTAGGAGATATCTTAATATAGTCGTAAGTTGTCGTGTATCAATCTGTTCAAGATACCGTTATTTTTTTTTAGCTGGCTAAATATAATGACTGGATCATTAGAATTATTCAAAGAGGTTAAACTTAACTTCTGTAACAAAAAACAAGCTCATAATTACCACTTAAGGACTTAATGATTTTGAAAACAAGGATAAAGCTGCATAAAGTAGCATAAGACATAACAATGGTTTTCTGAAACTTCTGTTGCCATGGTGTCTCATGGGTAATTTCTGTAAAGTTTCATAAGTTGAGTCATAACTTGAGTCCCTTGACCTTAATGTGGATCTGCTAAACTATCCAAGGCCTTGTAAACTATTATCCAACGTATAATGTAACTATATGTTTAAAATGAATTCCAAAATAGACAGGAAGTCAATGCAAACATGCTAACATAGGGGTAATGAGGTCTCTCTGGCGCCATCATTAAGCTGATGTCTACTCTCTTTAGGTATTTAGGTAAAGACCATCATAATAGTCCAGAGGATGGAGGAACAAAGAGTAATACTCCTCAGTAGAGAACCCAGAAAGCAGTCATTTTGATGGTCTTCAGATTCAGATCCGTGCTTGTTGTTGGTTATGGCCCTTAGAATAAAAACCAATGGATTTATTTTCAATGGGTGAACTATTTCTTCTGACCAATTCCACAAAATATTATGTCCAATTTTTTTAAGGTCACCAATACTATAGAATGCATCTACATAGATCAGCCAAAGTGCAGTGTAAATGTTATTTCTATGCCCCTAGAGTCTTAGGTCAGGCTAGATATAGGGTTAGGGTTAACCCTAAGCCTTTTATAAACCACATTAAATAATGTTCAACATGCCAGTGTTTGGTTTATTTTCATGTAGTACAGCATCACCTTTATGACCTGTCAGTCATTTATTCACTTAAACATACTTTAATACTATATTGAAATAAAAAATATAGGGATGGGGATATATAGGGTTAGGGATCACACTGGCGTGATCTTAGGATCCAAAGGGTTAACATTCTGCTGACGACCTGTTTGAGCCTGTTATGTTTTTGAGAATTGTACCTCTTATTTTTAATCAGTGCAAATAACTGTGATGTAGCTTTTTCCTTCTTCAAATATTAATTACTTGTTTTTTTAAAAATTGAGGCAATCTGTTCACTAAATTTTTCAGGGATATCTTTTTTGATAACATATACAGTTTGTCATGAGCATAGATATGAACATTTCTACTACAACGTCAAATAGTTCATCTGAGATATGGAGTCACAGAAAAAACAGTACAGTAAATATCATACAATATGAAACATCATATGTAGCAAATAGACTACTTGAAGCGAAATCACTTAAACTTAAATACTAAATACTAAAATGTTCTAATGAAGGCCACATATGTTAGTGTTTTTCTTGACGTAGATGGAATAAATAGGTGGAAATTGGGTTTGTAAACTCTGTTTGTGTTCCCTATTTAGCTGTAGTAATCAATGATGGACTTTCCGAAACCTGTCTATCAGTTAAATATTTATATAATCAGTTCAGGCTTTTCCAGAGATATCAAAATCACCATTCCTCCTAGTGTGTGATATATTATTACAAATTATTATATCAAATGTGGTATTTAGATGAATGAGGAGCGGTGAGAAAACACAACACTTTGAATACTTTTACTGATGCAGTGTCTGCACTAGAAGCATGTGGGACTCCTGATTGGTGTTTTTCAAGTGTGTCAAACTTTTATGTTGATTCGTGAGTTTTGCTGAGGGAAGGAGAGGTGGGGGACATCTTGGAGAGGTTCTCAAGGAGCGGTCTGAGTCTAAATAAGACATACAGCTGGTATGATAGTTTGGTTCAGGGCCACCTGACCAACTAAACCAGTTAACAGTCCCTACGTTCTCTCTGTATTGATGATGTCATGCCTCGGATAGTAACTGTCTGCGTTTGCAAGTGCAGTGTCATCTATTCAGATAGTCTTAAAGTTTCCCATTGGAGCAGATGGTGCTGGAGGCAGGAGACCAGCCTTCCTCTAACCTCAATCTGGCTTGTTGTGCTCATCACTCCCAGCCCGGAGAGGGACGGAGCTTTCTCTTGACACAACAGAGGCAGCAGGCTCGTGAGACAAGCAATAGTGCAACTGTGCTTTATTTTTTGGATTTATGCACGCAGCTGTTAGCTGTGGGTCAGGATGGGAGTAATACTTGATAAAGAGCTTCCCCCCCTGAATATGCCAAAGGCCAAATTAGACAGCTATCAAATCTGCCCAGGAAGCCTGTAGATTAGTGTTAATAAGCACATACTGTGCTGCAAATACACATTACACACAACCTGTCATCAGGGAGACATCCTAGGACTAATCCCTATCAGACAGCATTCGTGTCCTAACATCTGATTATGGAAGACTAAAGGGTTGTCTTCATCCCTGCTGCACTGCAGCTGTGCAGATCATTTGAAATGTTACCACTCCCTCCCAAATCGCCGTTATATTTTGGAAATTTAGAACTTTTTCTGACATGTAGAACGTTTCATAAGCTGCAGCAATATCGGAAGTTGAGATGCTATTTTTTAGTTGTTTAAAATTAACCCGAGGTTTGGACGGAGCATTTTGATCAGCTCAATATAAATAAACTGTGGCAGCACATGGTATTGTATATAAGTTAAAAGCTAAAACGGAGACTAGTTTGTATCAATCAAAGCGAGGAGTTTAGCTGGAAAGTTTCACATTTGGAGAAGATTCTGATAAAGGTGAAGAATTAAAGAAGAAATGTTCACTTTCTTTGAAGAACCCAGAGCGCAGTCATTCTGGCGGTTCTGATTCAGATTCATGGCAGCCTTTAAATTGAAGTATTTTACAATTTTTTTTTTAATATGAAAACCACTGTTTTGGTACATAACTTCACATCTTATTTGATGAGTTCAATCAGGGCGATTGCCTGTACAACGCAGAGTATTGGGGGCTTTTTGGGATATACCCTTGCTGTCGAGGACAAAAGCATAGGCCTAGTTTTAATATTTTGCTGGAACCCTGTTTGAGTCTTTTATGTTTTCAATAATAATACCTATTTTTGAATCATTACCAATAACATTGATGTAGCTTTTGTCATTCATTAAACATTAATTATTTGTTTAAAAAATATTTTTGCTGCTGGATTATATGTTATTGTATTATATATATATATATATATATTATTTTTTTTAGGGTCATCTGCCTTAACAACATATACAGTTTGTCATGTGCATAGCTATTAATAGTCTACGTAACTACAATGTCAAATAGTTCATCTGAGATTTTGAGTAATAGAAAAAAAAGGACAGTAAGTATCTTATGATGTGAAACTTTTAACGTAATATATCGAGTTCTTGATCATTGTATGGTTTTATGAATTTGAAGTGCGTTTGAGTATCCTGTGGCATATCCTTTATCTTTTAGTGACTAGCAGTAGCAGTGACAGTTTGGTACTTAAAACTGTACAACAAAAAAGTCCAAAATCTAAATCTGCTTCCTAGTCTGCGTGGAAATCTTAAGACCCCTGATGTCTCACAACGATTTTTCTCTATACCAAACTTTCAAAAGCATAATTTCCTTGGCGTTGGTAGTTTGCAGGCTGAACTTCCAGCATGGTCTCTATAATTGCATGTTTTGAGTTCAGCAGTGAGCAGTTGAATCAGAGCTGTGTGTCAGCTCTGTGGTGTCGCTGCTGTTATTACAGTAAATGAGAGGTTCTGACAATGATCATAAGGTATCCAGGCAGTCTATGACCGGTTTCTACTACGTTATGTAGACATTACAGAATTTGGGTGTCTTTATAGACCCTATAATCATTAAATCTTCACTATCACACACCAGCTTTGAACTGGTCAAATCCAACTCTACAGTTTACAGAAGTTTAAATGCATTGAGGAAATCTTAGTCTGAACAGTCTCTCTGGAAGTTTCCCCAACACTCACTCTGACTCACTTTATGCAAACTCACACAATCCACTATGTAGTGTTCCATCTAATGGTTCATACGTTGTATTATTACTTCAGAGAGCGGTTTCTGTAAAAGTTCTGATAAGGGGAATATTGTGTTTGAGCTTTCATCTTGTCAACTATCATATCTTGAGAAAAATAAACATAACAAATACAAATCCGCGGCACACTTTCCCACACATGCACCACATCTAACCTTGGTTCAATGAATAAGCAACATAATACAACTAAAAGTAAATGCAAAATAAACCATTTCACTCTTAATGTGCCGTTAGCAATAAAGTAAACTAGCAAACCTATTGAGCTAGCAGACATTGTTTGGCTTCACACAGTTGGAAATACAACTGCCCATAATGATGTATTTCATGAGTAAACATTTTTATAAATAATGTTTACACGGGGCGTTTCATACGTAAAAAGGGGAATATTGTATGAGTTCGTGAAGGGGGCATGGACAACAGCTTTCCTCATATCAACTTTACTGCGGAAGGCAGTGATGAAGTAATCCTTTGGTCACAAGCGCAATAGCGGCGACAGCGTGAGACACTGAACTAAAAAAAACCCCCAATATAAAAGTAAGAAGTAACAAAATGTGTTTAAGTAGATACAAAAACAAGACTGTGCAGTGATAATAGGTGGCGGATGTCTGTGAGAACAAGGAAACGTCGGGAAAAGGATCAACTTGGTTTGAATGAAACGTTGGACACGGCGCGGTTACTCTATATGGAGAAAACAGGAGCGATCAAAACATTGATTGTCGACCTTGAAGACTCTATTGTCGGAGAAATCAAAGATTTCAGGGCGGAGTTTAGAGAGTTCCGGGCCGACACAGAGAGACACATCGGAACAATAATGCATTTAACTATCTCCGACGAGATGCTGAGACAATTAACTCAAAGAATGTCGGAGGTGGAGACCAGGGTGAGCGAACTAGAAGATGAAGAATTTATACACCAGAAAGAAGTAAAACATCTTAATAATTGCCTCCAATGGATGGAAGATCAACAGGGTTGTATCGAAAATAAATTGAGGCAACATAACATATGCGTATATAATATAGAAGGGCACAGCGAGGGAAAGGACATGATTGGACTCATTCACAAATTGTTTAAAGATGTTCTGTCAATAGAAATGTGCACTCAAATGCACAAAATTGGAGTTTTAAATGAACGGAGTGGATCTATGACACCAATCCTCGTTAGCTTTATGAAGTACACCTATAAGAGAGAAGAACTCAAGGCGGTTTGGTCAAAGAAAGAGATCCACCTGAATGGAGTGCGTATCTACTTGGACCATGACTTCCCAACCAGATTAAAACAACAGCGAGCCGCATTTGGACCCACACGAGAGCAAGTACGGAAACAAGACATCAAATCACACATCCTATCTCCAGCGATGCTTAAAGTGTTCAACGAGGACGGCACTGCGGTCATCTACGGCAGCGCAGAGTCAGCGAGATAAGACTTGGAGCAAAAGGGGCTTTACTAGCCGGCCGGAGAAGTTGATATGGAGCGAGGAAACGTTTCTGGAGCTTAACCACTGGAAGGAAAAGTAAGCTCACAGAGCGGAGAAAGAACTGTAAGTGTTGAAATTCAACAGAGACTGAAAATGAGAAATAAAGTTACAGACTGAATGCTGTGTCTCTATCTCTCCCTTGAGGGGAATGTGTGTGCGTGTGTGTGTGTGTGTGTGTTTGTGTTTGTGTTTGTGTGTGTGTTTGTGTGCGTGTGTGGGTGTGTGTGTGTGAGCATGTGTGTGTGAGCGTGTGTGTGTGTTTGCCTGTGTGAGAGAGTATGTATGTGGGTGCATGATCAGAGTGAAGTAGGGGGGGGTGGGAATTAGATGAGATGGGTTAAGACAGGGGATCGGGAGGGGGGGCACTGAGAGAAAAAAGCAGTTGGTTTTTCTGGAAGTGCACATATGTGTAAATGTTTGTACATCTGTGTCACATGTATGTAAATGCATACAGCTACTTGGATTTAAAAGGTCGATCGTGTGTCAGTAGAATCACTTCCCATTCATCTGAATAGGGAGTCGCACAACTGAACATTTTTATAGAACTATATGAGCTTTGTGTTGAAAAGTCCAGATTAACATGACACCAGTCGACTTAAGTTTTATATAACGAAGAAAGTAACTTTGTCAAATTTATAATTCATAGTTTGCTGAAAGTTGAATGTTGATTACAAATACACAAACGAAAAGAGGGAACTAAATAGGAAAGTAGTTTTATTTCTCTGTACTTTTGATATTTAAATTTTTATTTTTTTTCTCTCACACTGTAATAAGTTTAAAATAAAATAAGGGGTTCTAGAGGATCAGTAGTAGTAGTGTCGTGACCAATGACTGCAAGACATATATATTCTGTGTACATATATCTATGTGAAATGGGAAAAGGAATTAAAGATAGATTCCTCACTTATTTTTTTTTGTCTTTTATTTCTTTTCTTACTTTTTGATTTATTAATTTAATTATTTTTGTTTATTTTCTTTTTTTTTTTCAATTACTGGATAATTTATATTTTCAAATATATTTTGTAATCCTTAAAATGCAACAACAGTCTTATTTAATTTTATACTATACTTGGCAAAAACAAATCCAAAAATCTCCGCGTACGTAAAAGTAAGTCATGTAATTTGGATGAAACATTTAATAAAATATAAAAAAGACAACAACTATATTGTGGAGAAGAAAGGTGTCCCTGATTCAGCTCTACGATGATTTGTGGTACATAAAGCTATATGTATGAACTTAGAAGTCGTACAGGTTAATACTCTTATACTGATCTTATCACACCATCCCACTACATACATCATACCATAATACCATTCACACATCAATGACCTGCAACAGTACTGGGAGGTCAACTGTACACATGTGACCTTATGATGACCTGACTGCCCACCTGTCAATCAGAGCTGGTGAAGCCTCTCGGGGGAGAGGTGGAACATCTCCAACCTAATAAAGAAGTCCAGTTGCTTCTGATTTAACCTTCACATAACCTGAATGAAAGAGAGTCTACACAAACATATCAAGGTGTTTTTTCTCTTCAGTTAAAGTAATCAGCAGGAATAACCAGAAACTGTCTGCAGAGCGGTGCGTCTGCTGTATCATGTCTGGTCCTTTTTAATCATCTGTTTGTCTTCATTTGTAAAATCAGGGATACATACATGTTTGTATAACTTCAATTAACCTACGAACTCCTCACCGAACTGGAGGTTTCCCATCAAGTGAGAAAATTGAATATGAATGTCATTCGGAATACTGTTTCTAATATTAAAGTTCACATTAGCATTTGTCTTGATGACCAGTTTGTATGCAGGGCTATAGCAACATGTGTGTGTTATTATGGCTACTGGATCAAAGTTGGATTAGTTGCTGAGTTTAAAAGAAAAATGCATATCTAATAAAAAAAAAAAAGCAAGGACTCTCGGTCTGTCAGTCTGTCTTCCAGTATGTCCTCCAGAACCAGTTATTCGATCCACCTCACACAGAATTTTGCAATTTTTTAAAAACAATATGTGTAAATAAATGTATTGAAAGTATCCTCTACAGCAGGGAAGGGGCTTTGGGCTCCAATCAATTTAGTGAGTGAGATACTCAGAGGATCAGAAATAAGAGGAATAAGCCAGAGGAAAGTTGTTTCATCTGCTGAGCTCTAGAAGTAATCAATATGAACAAATCTTACGGTTGACAGCCTTCAGCAAGCACCGAGTTTATTTAGGAGAAACAGGACGAGATGTAGGAGGCTAAACTGTACACTCCAAAAAGTATATATACTTACTATACGTTCATAAATACTATATATATATTCCATATAAATAATTATATAAATAAATGATATAAAATCGGGCATGAATGTGTTATTTGAATAACAAAAACTATTTTAACATTTTCATTTAAATCTTGCTGTATAGCATATCACATGTACATTTATTCCACACACTGCCAACACATCATTCATTCACTTCAAGCCATAATAGAATAGAATAAAGTTGGCCCAGAAATGCATGACAAATATTCATGATGGTAAAACGTTTACAAGTCCTGAGCAAAAGCAAAGTACCACACAGGAAGTGATTGCTTCTGACCTTTTGTGTGGATTCGCCAACATATTAGTGCCACCTACTGGCCAGATGGAGGAATAGATGCACTGAATCCACTGTCTGATGGGGAATGATGAGTTTCAACACCAGAATGGAAACTTCCATCAACCCAGTTGTTCCTCTGTCTGTCCGTCCATCCATCCATTCATCCATCCATCCGCCCATCGGTCCATCCATTCCACTCATCCATCTATCCATCCAACCATCTATCTTTAATCTGATGGCGAGTGATGAGTTAGCACACTAAGAAAAAAACTTCCATCTATTCCTCTATCTGTCCATCAACCCTTCCATCCATCCAGCTTTCCATTCATTCCATCCATCAATCTATCTTCTATCTGATGGCGAGTAATGAGATACAAACTTCCATCCAACCCCTCATCCATCCATCCTTTATTTAATGGTGAGTGTGTATATGTATTGGATAAGTTGAAAAGTTTCAGAAAAAGTTTTCTAAAAATCCGGCGGTAGTCTACAATCCTCCCACCACATACACATCACACACTTGACCCACTGCAGTTTGCGTAGCAGGAGAAGGAGGGAGTTGAAGATGCCATCCTTTTCCTTCTTCACAAAGCCCAGTCCCACCTGGACAAGGAAGCGGTGCTGTGGGGATCATGTTCTTGATTTCTTGAGTGCTTTTAACACCTTCCTGCGCTGGATTTCAAATAGAACTCTGAGACGTGCCACATGTAGAAGTTCTCAGAAGATACCATGATTGTAGGGTGTATCAGGGGAGAGCAGGAGGGGGGATACAGTGGCCAGGAGATGGTGCGTGACAAACCATCTCCTGCTCAACACCTCTAAGACTAATGAGATGGTGGTGGACTACCGCAGGCCAAACATGCTACATGCTAATAAACTGGACTGGATAGACAACAAGGACACCATTCACAGGATGGGGCAGATTCGCCTCTACTTCCTGTGAAGGGGGGCTTCAACATCTGCATAAAACTGCTCCTTAAGTTCTACCAGTCAGTCCTGGCCAGCGTTCTCTACTAAGCTGTGGTGTGCTGGGGCGGCAGCATCAATAAGAGGGACACCTCCCAGCAGGACAAGCTGTTGAAGAGAGCTGGCCCTGTGGTGGGCACAGAGTTGGAAACCCTTTTATCAGTAGCCGAAAGGAGGACCCTCATCAAACTGTTATCAATCATGGACAATAATCATCACCCCCAACACAGCACCTTCATGGAGAAGATGAGCACCTCCAGGGACAGGCTGCTGTCTCTGTCCTACTCCACAGACAGAGGCCTTAAGGCCTTAAGAACATTCAACTCCTCACAGAACTTCAGAAGAGAGACTCTATGAAGCTTAGCTTACTGCACTCTACTCTTCAAGCAGGTTATTGCTGATCTATCTATCTATCTATCTATCTATCTATCTATCTATCTATCTATCTATCTATCTATCTATCTCTCTATCTATCTATCTATCTATCTATCTATCTATCTATCTATCTATCTATCTATCTATCTATCTATCTATCTATCTCTCTATCTCTCTCTCTATCTATCTAACACAGTGAAAAAAAACTGAGGTGTTATTTAAACAGAGCGGACATTTGTGTAAAGTGCTATGCTCAAATAAATAATAACAACAACATGAAACAATACAATACAAGTGGTCTTCCACGGTCTTCTTGTTGCCTTGTGGTTTGTGCAGATCTAGTTTCCCTGCAATATTGTATACATGCCTTTTATTGGCTATTTGCACTCAAGAATTATGCTTCCGTAGGGCACGCATGTGTGCAAACTCGCCCACTATTTTATGTCAGTGCACAGAGTATCTGTGTTCCTTTCATAAATCCATTTTTGTTGGTTGTCAGCACTAACACTACTGTCAGCAGCAGTTGATGGAGCTCCACTCTGCCGTAAGACTCCATGATCTATCAGCTGTGACGTAATGCTCTCCTCAATCACCAGCCCTGGGAACATTAAATCAGAGGGCTGTTGCTCTGCATGGTGCTAATGTCATTTTCCCCGCGCTCTGCTCCACCACTGAGCCCATCTAGTCCAAACAACACGACAACAGTGGGATGATTGCTCCGAATTTTAATCACTACTAATGGCTTCACTTATCAAGATCATATTAAAGGTATTTACAATCAAAAACTGATCAGCAATATCCACATGTAACACCAACCTAGGGGGTTGACTTCAGTTTAAATCACTGACCAGCAGCAGCGGTCTCTAAATCTGACTTGAAATCAATCTATCCAGCCTGACTGACCTCCTTCCTCAGCATTTATTGCTTCACACGCACAACGTCTCCCTCTACTCCTCATAGACAGAATCACATTTGAATGTAAAGATGCTGCTTTTATCTGTTAACTAATGCTGCGGTTTCTTCTAATTAAGCCAAACCATCAATGAGACAAAGGTGAGGTTGCCTTAAATCCTAAAGAAGAACAGCAGCAAAGTTTTTCTAAGGGTTGAGTTAATATATTTAGAATGTACTATTCTCCATGAAAGACAAACATTTGATCATTAAATGTTCTGTTTTTTGCTGTTTAAAAGAAGAAGAAGGAGAAATCCTTTATTGATCACATACATAGTGAAATGATTTCTCTGCATTTGACCCATCCATGAGGGAACAGTGGACAACGTGCTTCACTAAATCATTTTTAATTGTCTGGTAAATTAAGAGCGTCTAAGATTTCAATTAATTAATGCCTGAACAAAATAAATTATCCAAAGAAATAATTATTAGCATTTTTTTTTTCTTGTTTTGTCATTGCTGAGGACATTAAAGGGTTAAATCAAGGATGAGGAGGCCTCCTTCACCCAAACACGTCTGAAAGGCATCTGACTGTTATGGTTTTACGCTCTTATTTGTCCATTGGTTAAGAGACACTGGTCCAGAGCCAGTTACCATATTTTACAATTAGACAAGCAAAGACCTAAAGTTCCTAAATAAGTGTGTGAACTTAGATGACATCAGAAAAGAGTAGCAAAAAAACGAATGTGACAGGAGAGTTGTAGTTTAGAGAAGAGATCTGCTAATAAGGAGCTGCTAGCTCAGGTGAGAGCTGGATGTATGAGCACAACTCACATTACTCTTTAGTAAGTAACTCTCTGGATTGAGCTACTCTCAGGCTCAAATGTCACAAGAAAATCATTGTTATTCCTACTTCACCCATCAGTGGTTATAATGATATGGCTGATCTGTGTACATTTTGGTGCCCTGTATTTGACTTAATTGCAGCACGAGATTGTACACCGCAGAAGAATTTCACAGTCAGTTTAGCGTCTTTTAAATCTTCAAACACTCACACTCAAAACATTTCATTATCCGCCAGGAAACAAAACAGAGAATCTGTCCAATTTCCAGCAGCCACATATTGTGGCAGTGCATCCTCCACCACATTCTTGGGCCTGCACCTGCCAGCTGATCTCTAGAGCAAAGTTAATGCGATTAGCTGTGATTTTGAGGTGAAAAGCTTTATCAACATATCCTCAATGCAGCAAGGTCAGATGCATCTTCACAATCGGAAAGATAAATGGATCAGTTTCCACGCCGCGTTTGGTTCAGAGCTCCGTCCACCAGCAGCCACATGAATACAGGCTCAAGGCCTTAAACACAGGGTGCTCGGTCTGGCGAGGCTTATCAACACACAAAATGTCTTCAAGCGCGATCGAGTGGAGTGGTTGAGGTGTTCAGTGGACACAGAAGGCAATATTGTGGTGGATTCACTTAAAAAACGTGCAGACCTTGTCCATCCTTGCTTTGTAGGATTAATGCAGCGTGTTTGCTTTGATAATTGAACTTATACTGCGGCCCGGGGAACTCTGGTTTAGTGGTTGGCACTATTTTTAGCACAGGTGTTTACAGTTGGAGACAGTCACCTCATGATTTTGCTAAAATTTGTGCGTAAGTGTGATTTTTAAATAGGAAATGTAGGATTCTGAGAGTAGCCACATTTTCCTTCCCTGGAAACCAAAAGCATGTCAGCGAGTGGAATCTCCTCATGTGTCTGTATCCATTTAACTTGTAGTTATTCTAACAGGTGTTATCCGCAGATAAACTGTGGACTGAGAAATGTGATTTTCGGTTAAAGGATAGACATTTCTCATCCCAGATATCCACCTTACTCCTGTCATAAATGCTTAATCGAGTACAGCTGTCAGTGAGTGTGTTTGTGTTTGAGTGTGTGTGCGCATGTTTTGTTTGACATCCGTATACTGGTACTCAGGTATGTGTTTTTAATGTGCTTTTTACATGCACACAAATGTGGTGCAGGGATTTTGCGGGATGGGGAATGAATTCTCTCCGATCGTACTGAAAGGAAACAGAATCTGACGCGGCATCTATTTTACATAATTTCCCATTTTCAGAACAGAATGATACAGCTTTTGTTCCTACACTATCTAAGTACTTCTCTGCCTTTTTTTGGTCTCACAGGGAGTTTTTTTTCTTCTCTAAACTAGGCTCGAAAGGCTCAGCCCTTGATAAATTGTTAAGAATGGTTGAATAATTTTAATACTGGCATTTGAATCTATTGGCTTCTTCTTCTTCAATGATCTCTAAAACCTGTCCAGAAATCACTTTTGCACACTTCATCACCAATTGCTTTTGTGATTGGGTTGACTTGTCAAGCAAAAGTAGCTAGTGACAGATAATTAATGGAATCATCATCGCCGCATATGGACCGCCACATCTGCTGCAGATCCTTCATTTTAGGGTGATAACTAAAAGACCATTTTATACCGACATAGACCTTTGTGCGAGGAAGAACTGGACTGATAAATATGTCATATTTTCTCAACTGTTGGTCAGATTTAGCCAGCAATTGGCACATTTAAATCAACTCAAGGCGCTCTTTCTCCTAAATAACATATTTTACCCTAATAGTTCATATTTCGCACACTAGGGGAAGCTGCTTTTTCTTTTTTCCAAAAATACTGTGGACGAAATTGACATTTAATTTGATGAGAATATACTATGGGATATACAGTATGTGACGACATCATAGGCCTAGTTTGTAGTCAGGATTCTTTGAAGTTTGCTCTTACCCAACACCAGGTGGACATGATGATAGGATGATGGATCCAAGAGAAGTTGTCCATTATGACAAGGATCTGTCACCGTCTTGTCTTTTTCGTTCCTACACTCCCCTCACTGCTTTGCTACCACCAGATGATAAACTGGATGACATGGAGGTATTTGATTATTTAGCCATATGTTGCAAAAAAATAGTCTGTGTTCCTGAAACAACTCAATACATCATTTATAATGACGGTTGTAAAAAAAATGGTATTATATAGTCAATGGAAAGTAGGATTATGCATGAGGGGGATTTAGTTTTTTTGCGATTTTAATTTGTTCACTGATATCAGCAACATCAGAAAACAACTCTTGATGAGAAGGGCTGCTCTATCTTCATGCATATGGAGGATATTAAATAAATATCCCTGTACTCAGTTGTAACAAAAAATAAACCAATTAGGATATACACACAATTTGAAATCAAAATTTAATATTGTCGATGAATAAATCTGAATGGTAAAATTTCTTGTTTTATTCTGACTCCTTTGTGTGTTTTTAGAACCAGATGGTACCACCCTTGGATCTTTTGAATAGGTTTCATATCTCTCAGTGCATAAATATTTCAAAAGAGCAAAACAGAACACGATGACAAAGTAACCCCTCAGCAAGATATTTGGAGAGGACTGATCTTTAGGTCTGGTCAGTTGGCAGCACTTACAGAATTTTAGGAACCAGTTTTGCTTTGATTGTAAAGCTAAGCATGAGGGGGACTATGGGGATGTCTGATATTTGGCAAAGTCAACAGCGATAACAGGAGCATACTTCATCATAGTCACTGTCACTGTCAGCTACCTGGAGACCTTGCCAGCTTTTTCAATTTCTCCTGGCCTCATAGCAATATGCTAAGCAGAGAAATAGAAATTGAATTGCAACATGTGCGTAATTTTATTTGTATATCACAGTGCAAGGAATGACCTAAAAAGGCTGAAGGACACCTATAGAGATATAACCTATAATACCGCCTGAGGTGCTATCTTACTCGGCTGCCACAGGAGAAATTTCTCTCAGTTGCTTTGACGAGGTCAGCAGATGGTATGAAAGTCACAGCTTTTACATCTGACAAACGGGAAGCACACTCAGTGCAGAGTGTTGTTTAGCTTCTGGTGCAAACGCGTTGGCCAGACTGCACAAGCGCGCCTACTGTGGGTAATGTGTTTTGTTTTTGTAGATTTTCTACTTTTATACATGGTTTAGATTTATTCAATTTGGCTGACAACCCCGACTGAACGCCACAGTACACGCGTTAATTCTGTCGCAGTAACAGTGGGTCAGGATGTGCGTTTCACTCGCAGCATGCTCAACAGAAGTATTGGACTAATGGATTTCCCGTGTGTCCCCTTGGGTTGTTCCACTATCGACAGGAGAGTGGCTGAAGTCCTGCCATTCACAAAGCTTGGCGCTGATGGCATGAGGAAGTAAAACAGACACGACCACAGTTCACCTGTTACTCCGGGCTCCTGTGCTGTCGGGCCCGCTCCAAATGGCTGCTGTTGATTCAACAGATTGGATATAGGCCCACTTAAACAAAACAGAGTGCCAGTGTCCCACTGAGAGTGTTACAGAGACACAAACGCTGGAAGAACCGGTCTCTTGTTTACTTTAACATGCCAGACGTGACCTTTTGTAAGCATTTCAAATAACCAGAGGGAACTGACGTAGAGTAAGTTGGGCTTTGGAGAGGAAGTTCTTGCTTGCACTGACATTACTGGCCATCTGCTTTAAGTGCTCGACTGGGAGACCAGCGCAGAGGCAGGAATTTAAAACCATGAAAGCCTTTTAAACAACATGTAGTTATTTCTGCACTGTAAACCCAGATCAGTTATAAGAGCTAAGAAAAAAAGGCAATCAGTTGTCGCAATTTTCTTAGTCTGTAAGGATACTGTACATTTCTGGGAAAATACCATACTCTAATTATGATAAAAATGCTAATAATGATAATAACGTGCACGTGTACCTTTAAGAAACTGACGAGAGCGTTAACATCAGAATCATTACTAATAATTGTAATATAATTGTAATTATAAAATTGCTTATGTAACATATAATTAATGGAATATTTTATCATATAGAACATACTGTATATAGGAGACACATTATCATAAAGTATATATGTAAAATCTAAATAATAAAAAATGAATGCTATTATTATTTATGAGTTTTACTTCCTTTTTCTTTCTTATCCATATCCCCTCCTGAGCTACATTCCACATTCCATCCGGGTTAACAGTGTGCTGAAGCCTTTTTACTCAATTTTCTAAGCTGTCACCAAACAGCCCTCATATGAATCTCTACCAGGAACGGAGTGGCAGCTTTATCTCAAAGTGGCTCTTATTTGAATAATAACGCATTATTAAAACTGAAACAAAACATTATGGACTGTACATCTGTATGTTGGAGAGTGATGAATCACTTCTGAAGACCTAAAAGTGTTTATAGTTGTTCTTACAAAAACCTTCCATCCTCTGCTGCTGATAAATGTTATTAGTTTTGTCAGGTCCCAGTGTAACTATAAAATCTCAGCAAAGCATGCATTCATCACTCGCTACTCGATGACAACCACAAAAAAAAAAACCTCTCTAAGAACTCAACTAACAGCTTCTTTGTGATCTTTGCTGTGTATTAATCTGTCTTATGATGTACTAGTATTGGATTTTCTTCCTCATTTGTTATTATGATTCCAGCAAAACAAATATGCATTTCTTTAATTTCACATGTTAAGGCTATCTTTTATAGATTTGCCAACTCAGTGTTTTTGTTTGTTTTGTGATTGAATATAATACAGCTATGTGTAATCACACTTCTGCCCTCCTCAGGGTTTCACATTGGCTGTGATTCCACAAGGTGCTGCTCTATTAGTAAGGCTACGCTCCAAGATGTCATGTGGCCAGAGAGCATGAACTAGCAAAAGAATGAATGACTACAAATCCCATTACCCCCAGTGCTGGCTTTGCATTTTGCCCTCTCTGTTGGAGCTAAAGTCAAGGCCATTTCCACAAAAGGTATCTTTGGAGCTGAGGGAAATACTGATTCTTCCGCTAGTGATTTACACCCCAAGCCATCCCGGAATAAGAATAAACTCTTATGAAATACTGGCTATTGCTGGAAAAGCAGTAAAAATGTCTTGACATGTTAAGAGTCAGTGAAGAGCTCGGACCAGCAAGACAACAGAGCGACCTCTGCCCAATGAAGTGATGGTCTCCGCTCGGCTCCATCTGCCCATTGTGCTTGCCCTTGGCACCTCATCATAGTTACTGGTATTTGTGAGTTAATGAGGACTGTGGAAAGGTTAAGTAAACAGGAGGGGCCAGCCCTACAGGAAAATTACTACCGCCATCATCAGCGACCATCGCTGAGCAGATCTCAGGCTGCTCTCATCATTATGTCATTCATCAGCTCAGATTTTAATGATGCGTGGGGAATATTGAAATGTAGATTAGAGCAGCATGCCACTAGCAAACATTTGAGACACTTGTTTGTTTGTTCTTTTCGAATTCAAACCCACATAAACGGTGATGTTTGAGAATTACGGCCCCACAATTTCACTCTCTTTTGATGAATATATACTGCCATCCCTTGTGGTTGTGAACCACTCCTTCTAGCTTCTCCTCGGGACGAACACAGCCTGCCGACTCCCTGCATAGCGTGATGGATTGCAGGATTGTTATTCAGCATTCCTAGGCTCCGCTTGGCTGCCAAGCTGCTGTCTCCTCCGATGGCCATTGTTCTCCGGTTGGCTGGAAGAGTCACCTTTGTCCGATTGAAATAAATGAGATATACTCTAACTGAGACATTAATTACAAAGTTTATCTCCCGGGTAAAGTACACTAATAAAGGACTCTTATAAGGTATCCATCATAGCTTGACGCTGTGGATGTGGCTAAGGGCACCGGCCAGAGATCACAGAATGTGATGAATGGCAGTCATGTACGATTCAGAAAAACGATATTATATTGCACATCTCTCCCTCCACACACTCCACTAATACTAAAATTACAAAAATACTGACATGAATGCTTCGAAACGCCCTTTGAGAGAGATTTTCTACAATGAATATCAGCAGAACATCATTATTACCAAAGCTTTGTCTACTCTGAATGAAGCTGCAGACTAAATCGTGCTAAAAAAACACACTACAACAGTGGAGTTGGGTGTATTCATCCGTTGTATGTTTACTTGTCCAAGCAGTAAATCTGTACTACACTAGAGTACTGTTTTTGTGTACCTGCCTGCAGACAATTATGACGAATGTGCAGTCAGCACTGGGGGAGCTCGTAGCTGCAGGCCAGGTGAGAAATCGGTCTTGCTGGTACAAAGATAAAACAAAAGAAACAAGAGAGTTGTTCACAGTTGGTTAAGCGTTTCTGTAACCAAACCTTTGACGTAAGCCGACCACTTAAAATCCGTTACTGCATTGATTACAACTAAAAGATTATATCTCTATATCTCTATATGTATAAATATTCCCTTTGGTGCATCTGCTCCATTACAGTTACTCTCTGATTTTTTATCTTCTGCCACCCATGACCAAACAAGATGGCAGAAAGATTTCACATCGTGACGCAATTTCCTGTTTCCAATATAATGTGAAGACTAGATTTTTTTAACCCTTTGGCGGTCACGTTCGCATGAACGCCAACTCCAACCTTACGTAACAAAGTGATTTACTCATTCTTGACTCTTTTTGCTCTTTATCTATTTCTTTATCATCGTTATGTATTTTTGTATTTTGGGCAGCGTGGTGCAGTAGTCGCTAACACGCAAAAAGGTTCTGGGTTACAATCCACATTGGAACTGAGCCTCAATGTCCTCCCTATGTTTGAGTGAGTTCCATTTAGGTACTCTGGCCTCCTCCCACAGCCCACACACATGCATATAGGTGAATTTGTGACTCTGAATGGGCTTGAATGTGAGTATGAATGTTGTTTGTCTGTATGCTTTCCACTGATAAACTGGCGACGCGTTCCTCAATTTTACCAGCCCATGAAAAGAAATGATGCTGGCCCCCTAAAGCCATTACTGGAATGTCTGAAGGATATCAAAGCTTGAATGGCCCTTGACTCTTTAATTTTTAATGCAAGCAAAACAGAAGTCATGGTGTTTGGACCCAGTGCTGCTTGTGATGCCTCTTTAATGTATGCGGGCTCCCTGCACCATTTATAAAATGCACAATTACCAACCTTGGTGTCAAAATGCACAGAGATTTTAAACTTGATTAACCGATAAACTCTTTTTGTTTTTTTGTTTAACCAGTTGTGGCTTTTATCCAAGGTTCAAACCTTTATATTGTTTAATGATCTTGGAAAGCCTATACATGCTTTTATTACAACCCATCTGGACTACTGCCATTCTGACCTCCCTCCACTGTCTCTCTGTGCGTTTCATGATTAAGTTTAAGATTATGTTTTTAAATCTTTGAATGGGCCAGCACCACCTTACATTTCCGACATCATACAAACATATAACCGCTTGAGGTCACTGAGATCAGCTGACAAGTTGTCTTTAGACCAGGGCCAAGCTTTTTCTGTTGAAGCTCCCAAACTGTGGAAAAAGTCGCCTCGCAACGTTAGCGCGCCCGTTTTAAATCTCGCCTCAACACACGTTTTTATATTTTGACTTTTACCGAGAGGATTGTTGTACATTTGTTTCTTTTGGTCTTATTGCTTCCTTTTTCATAAGCATTGTGTTTTCATTATGTGACTATGCTCTTTATTAACTGTATGGCACTGTGGTTTACTCTGTTGTTTTTATATGTGTTTACAAATAAAGTTGAGTTGAGTACCCCGCCTCTCGCTAAATGTCGGCTGGACTGTTATAGATTCGGAAAAAATTAGTTGATGCTCAAATTGTGCAAAAAAATTACAGAAGAGGCGTTTTAGGTTCTCTTCCAGGATTTGAGGTAATCCACTCTGCCTGAAGAGTTGTGCAAACAGTTTGTGTGCAAACCTCAAATCACTGCTTGAATCGTCCCACCTGCAGAGGTTGAGGTTGAGATGCTATAATTTTTACAGGATCTCTACTTACTTCCTGATTATACATTTCTTTCTGGAGTCCTGGAAAGACTGAATTCGTATGAACTAAGTGCCCCTTTGAAACATTTGTTATTGGTTGTTATTCAAATACTCGCTCCTCATACAAAGATTAACAGTGAAGTGTTGATTATAGTCTGGATGTTAGAGCGGGGCCTCAAACACTTGGATCACAGGTTAAGTTTGAGGTGATTACAAGCCTATTTCAGAGGAGAGAGAGGTCTGCTTTTAGGTGGTGCAACTGAAAAATCCCAGGAGCCGTTTTCAAAATAAATCCGTCAGTTAGTTTTGTTATTCTTTTCTGATGTAGATGGTGCATATCAAATGCTATCAGAAGAACACTTTTGATGCTCCTCTGCATTTTTCTTTCTTGTATATCGAAGGAAATTATTGATGCGGTGCAATTTGAGTGACCATATTGTGCCTTTCGGCAGTGGCTCAGAATGACTGTCTGACATCTCCCTACTGCTGTGCTCTGCTAAGACTGCGCCCGCTGTCTACCGTTTGCTTTCTTATGTCTTCTTTGTTAACATTTTATCAGCCGTCTGATGATGCCATAACTGGAGGGCAGGCTGCCTCCAGCAGTGGACTAAAATGGCACTGAGCGCGCTCAATAGAGATCCACTGCATGCATGAGGGATAGTAAAACAGTTCTGATGCCAGGAAATTCTCAAATTAATCAAATTGAAGCATACACGATTCAAGCTAATACGCTTGAAATTGTTTTTAAACACCTTGTTAGCACAAATATGTATACCAATAAATCATAACATTATGACCACTGATAGGTGACATCAAATAACATTGATAACCTCGCTAAAATGTCACCTCTCAATCAGTGGGACAGCAAGGGAAGTCCAAAAAGTTGATGTTTTGGAGGCAAGAAGAACTGGCCAGCATAAGGATTTGAGTTACTTTGACAAGGGAAAAATAGTGCTGGCTAACCCACTGGGTCAGAGTTTCTCCAAATTGCGTGTCTTCTTCGATGTTGCCAGTCTGCATAGGTTAGTACCTTTCAAAGTGGTACGGAGGGGCAACTGGTGAACCAACGCCGGGTTGCCTGAGGATCATTAGGTGGGTTTAAGTGACCAGCCTAATTCCGTTTAGATTCGGAAACGTCTAATCTGGAAGAAAATTCTGCATGTAAACACCCCTTCCTGAATTGAAAGAACCTTTCCAAATTTTATTTCATTCCTTTGCAAGGAGTTTGTCTAAATCCTTTAGAAAAGCCTTTCCGATAGCCAGTCACTGCATTTAAACGCTGTATCGGAAAGCTACCTGTTTGAGTTGTATCTGCACATGCCCAGCGTTTTGACGTAACACTCGACAAAGTTTTTTTCAGCGCCACAACGCATTTTAAATACGGCGACTTCAATACAGTACCAGTCTGCATCAGAGAGGGATTTATTCATTGCAACTTTGACATATTTTAACATTTTTGGATTTTGGTTAGATGGTCGAAAAGTCACTTCCGCGCACGCCCTCTTTGTCATATTCTTTTTCTGGGTGCTTGTTGGCGGTCGGCGCCCAACTCACCGAAGTATTATCACCACCTTATGAACCGGAGTGCAGATCGTCTGCGCATGTGTGGAAGCGTTTCCGATTAGATGACTCGATGCATGTAAACACCGGGTCTGAAAAGATCACAAGTCATGTAAACAGGCGACCAACATTGAAATTGGGAAAGGTTTAACTCAGAAAGGAGAATAGTGACCCATGTAAACCCACCTACTGACTGGGGAGCAAAGGCAGGCCTGTGTTTTAACATCCAACAGAGGCACTCTTTCACTCATTGCTGAAAAAGTTGAACCGGTTCGGATTGAAAAGTGTCGACTGCAAAGAACAAGCAGTGTTAGGGATGTGGTCTTAATTTTATGGCCGGTCAGTGTAAATTCTTATCTATGTCTAAACAACAAATTGATCTGAAATGTAAAGACACATTTGAATACAGATGGAACATGAACTAATTACACATAACATAAGGTGATCCTTTAAAAGGGCGATTAAAGTAAAAAAACTTTAAAACTGTGTTCTAATCATCAAACAGGTGCTTCTGTGCATGGCACACATCACACAAACCTAAAAGCTCATGCATCAGTGAAAGAAAAACTCATACTCAAAAGCGTGATTTACAATATGCAAAATAGCTGCTCCCCCTCATATGCAAAACAGTCCCTTTACTTCCTACGATCTATTATTCACTTTCTTGCTTGGAATAACCAATAACTAATTTACCTTTGCCTCATTCCAACAACTCTTCCAAAAATAAAGAACTGAAAGGACTCATGGGAAAAAAGATTCAATGGGCGCAATTAGTAACACCAGAGCGTAATGTGGCTTTTCTTCTTTTCGCTCTCATATTGTCACCCGTTGGCGTGATTAATCAAAGAATAATCTGTGATCTCTTAGTGCAGAACAGGCCCATTGTGTCCAAGTCCTGCTCAGGTTTCTATCTCCTGAGCCGAGGGCCCAGCTACTCCTGTCACACCTACAAGATCTATGCTGTATTTCACTCACAAAACCAGACAGTGACAAACCGTCCTACTGTTTAGTGGCACATAATACATGCTGTGGCTGGTGGTTACTTTCAAAGCATGGTTCTATATTGCAGAAAAAAAATACTCTGGAGCTCGTTCTTTCGCCTCGCTGCAGTAGACGTTCCCCCTGCAGGCTGACCAGAGCTCTGTGGTTTTTCCCAGGGCAAGCTGTATCGTTCCTGCCTTTGCGGCTCATATGTCATTGGCCAGACCCAAAGCTGCTGGATCTTTGCCTGAAGACTTTTAAAACTGTCTGCTGAGAGGTCGCACATTGAATTAGAAAGCCAGCAGGGAAAATGTTTTAGTGCTGGAGCAGAAAAAGGGTAATATTATACTGCACTTCTGTGGCAGCAGTGCCTCAAGCATGGCTCACCCTGTCAGCCTGTCATCTGCGGCTGGACTTTATTTCTGGTGAAAGTACATTTAAATATCAGGGTTCACTTCAGTCTTTGGTTGACCTCTCAAATATGTATTGATGTGTGCGTTCAGTTTTCTTATTTTACATAGAAACGTGTATAAATGTAATAATAATAATAATAATAATAATAATAATAATAATAATAATAATAATAATAATAAATTAAATTTATAGCGCTCTTTACATTTGGATCAAATCTCAAAGTGCTACAAGGTAAAAGCTGATAAAAGCATCAATAAAAAATATAATAATAATTATATAAAAATATGACCAAAAACCTAGTTGTTACAGGTTCTGTTACAAAGTTACAGGTTCTGCCAAAAAGGAAAGTTTTAAGTCCTTTTTTAAAAGTCTCAGTCATCTGTGGAGCCCTCAGAAGGTCAGGGACGGCATTCCACAGATGAGGGCCAGCAGAACAGAAGGCCTGATCACCCATGGTAATGAGCTTAGTCCGGGGGAGGAGGAGGTGGTATGAGTGGGTAGAACGGAGGGATCGTGTTGAGGTCAGTGGGGTCAGTAGTTCTTTTAGGTAGGGGGGTGCGTTACCATGGATACACTGGTGAGTGAGGAGAGAGATCTTACAATCAATCCTGGTGGAGATGGGAAGCCATTAGAGAACGGGGGTGATGTGTTTGTGTTTACGCACTGTTTTGAGCATACTGAAGTCTATGAAAACTTTTATCAGGGATCACGATGAGAAGTGCGTTACAGAAATCTAGTCGGGAGGAGACGAACGCGTGGACCAGCTTTTCAGCATCACTTAAGGTGAGTGAAGAACGGAGTTTGGAAATATTTCTGAGATGGTGAAAGGAGATCTTGCAGATGTGTTTGATGTGGGATTCAAAAGTGAGTTGAGGATTGAATCTTACGCTGAGTTTGGTGAGTGATGAAGAGAGGGGAATGTCGTGACCATAGAAGGTAATACTGGTTATGGAGGAAGACTGGGTCTGATGAGGGTTGCCAATTAAAGTTGCTTCGGTTTTGGAGCTGTTCAACTGGAGAAGGTTGTTTTTCATCCACACCTTTATCTCCTCCAGACAAGCGCGGAGATGATGATGAGGATAAAAAAGCTCAGGCGGAACATGTGTCAGTTTTTAATGTAGATTTGCGTGTCATCAGCGTAGCAAAGGAACGAGAGTCCATATCAACTGATGACATGGCCAAGGGGGAGCATGTACAGTAAGAAGAGAATGGGACCATGGACTGATCCCTGGGGGACCCCACCTGTGACCCCACTGGTGATATTGTGCGTTCGGGACCTTGAACTTCCAAGGGAAATGTATTCTGTTCTGTCGGTGAAGTAGGATTGAAACCAATTTAGGGCGGTGGCAGTGAGTCCAGTGGTATGATATAGTTCGGTGTAGGAGTATTCCATGGTCAACTGTGTCAAAGGCAGACGACAAATCAAGGAGAATCAGGAGGGCAATTAAACCAGCATCTACTGTCATCCGTAGGTCATTTGTGACTCTAAGCAGAGCTGTTTCTGTGCTGTAGTCGGAGCGGAAACCAGAATGAAAGGAGATTCAAAGAGATTCTGCTATTTGAGGTGGTCCTGGAGGTGGACAGCAACTACTTTTTCCAGTACTTTGGAGTGGAATGGGGGTTTGGCAATGGGCCTGTAATTTGCAAAAACTTCTAGATCACGTGGGTTTTTTGAGGGGTGGTCTGATTATGGCGGCCTTTAGGGCAGATGGTACAAAGCCAGCCTGAAGGGATTGGTTTATCACTGGGGGGATCAGGGTACTGATGGGTTACTCAGGGGGTTATTGTAGAAATCCACTGAGTTGGCTGGGTTTGGTTTTGGTGCTCGATAGATTAGAAGTATGGTCATGGAGACAGGGCTTTCTGGAGGTAACAGTAACCGGCGGGACAGGTCTCATTCAAGACAGAAAAAACATCTGGTTGTTGCCAGGTTTCTGTAAGGCACATAACGTCCAGACATTTCTCCAGGATGTGGTCATCTATGAAGCATGATTTGTTTGTGAGAGATTGTGTATTAAATAATTCAATTTTAATTCCATATGGAGCAGTGAGTCTCTGTATCAGCCGAAGAAGACCACCGAAAGCCGAAGAAATCCACTCCAGGTTTTCTAACCCGCTCAGTGAGTAGCTTTATGGAGGAAACTCCAGCGCCACTAGTAGGAAGAGCAACAGCGTTCAGATGAAGCGTCTGAGACGCGACGGTGCGCATGTCAGACCAAAAGTCTGACATGCGCAGAAGATACAGAAGTCTCTGGGTGATGGTAAACTTGCAGAAACAGGTAGGCAGACCATCACCAGACTCGGTAGAATCCGTTCAAATACAAATACAGAATAACAAATAGAAATACGGATAGAAATCCGAAAGGTTTGCCGGTGAGCAACAATAAAGGTATACTTGTCGGTTCATGATATTGCAGGCTGTAGAACTGACAACGCCAGCGTCCTCTCCCGCCAGCTTCCATACTGCAACTGATTTAACTGTTTTATCCAACTATGTGGCTGCATAGGCCAATATCTTTACTTTCTGGTCTATTGTAGGTGTAGTTGTGCTAATTTTTAGACCAAAGGAATTTATTTAAACAGTATGTGTACAGAAGCTAACTGGTCTCTGCTCGACACAAAGAACCTCGGGTAATAACGCTGAGGTTATCCTGAACTGCTCGTAAAATTGGGCATATACGTAATCAAGACAATAATATCTATCCGTATGCAAACATTGTAATGTTTGATTGAATTATTATTGTACACCTGATATAAAAGACATTTTTATTCTCCAGAAGCGTGACAGGGTCTGAATGCTACTCAGGAAATATTCAGATCCCTTGGTTAAAGGTGTAAACAAAATTGTATTCTTATTCCCCAACAAACACTGCATGAATCTTTGCGCTCCACCGTATCACTCTAAAAATGACAGTATTGTTTACATCTGTGTTTACCTGCTCGCAGGCCTCCTCTTCTGCCTTTGGTAACACATTTCTTTGTAACATGGTGTATTTTCACAACCTTGCGATCAGAGGAACAATGTGCAACCCTTCACCATGTGCCAATTCATTCACTTCTGCATGTGTGAGATAAACAAAAGGGATTGAAAAACCAGCACCATACTGTAAATCCACAGGGAACCTTATCTGAACGAGTTTGCATTAATACAAAGTTTGCACAGTTTGCATTATACATAAAAACGGCTCCATTACCATTCCACTACTGAACTCAATGATTGATCCCCGACGGATGAAGTATTCAGGCCCTTTGCTTGAGTAGAGTTCATTTTGAAAAGACTCTTTTTCAAAATCATTTTCCAATTTTATGCACACAGGGAGCTTTGTACGAGGAAGAACTGGATTGATTTTGTGAAAGGTCGGTTGTTATCTTTCCAACTCTAGGGGGAGCTACAAAAGATTTCAAGCCATATGCCCCAACCATTCTTCCACTTCGTGCCAAATTCCGGGACTACGAATCGACTCGAGGACATCTTGTTAATATCATATTCTATTCCAACTTCTATGAAAAATACCGTTTTCGGACAAAACCTCCAAACCGTTTGGAGCAAATTTGGTGCAAAATGAATCAAATCGAGGAGATGTATCTTATGAATATATCATATTTTACTTTAATAGCATTTTATTTGAATAGTTAACATTTTACTCATTAAAAGGAGTTATTCTTTTTACAAAGAACTCTGATTTTTGGATATAACTTCACATTTAATTTGAGGAGTTCAAGCAGGAGGATTGCTTATACAATGCAGGGGATTGGGGGGGTAGAACTAGTTGACTTAATACTATTGAGTAGTTCAGTCTCTGAGTTCAACATAGCGCTCTCCCGTGAGAAATACTACAAATTTTGTTAATTCATACTAGAGGCTTTGTTTGATCGCAATAATAAATGCATTAGGAGTTAAACTTCACTGGATTTCCACTGGACACGAAGAGTATCATTTTTAATCTGGAAGTAACTAGTAGCTACAGTACGAAGTAGAATATAATAGAAATAATCACGTTATGTACAAGTACCTCAAATATGCACTTAAGTAGCGTTGCGTAGTAACAGTTAAGCTACACAATACTGTATACCGTGTTAACTAGCCATAAAATATAAAATTACATTTTCATGATGTAGTTTGTTATCGAGGAGCTGATTTGAGTTCACTGCCGAGTGTTTTAATTCACAGTTAAACAATACATATCCTAAAATCTCATCACATTTATCTTTGATTGTACAAAACGGCAGTTAGTTGCCAAATTATTCAACCCCTGTTGCATGTTTAGGTTTACCGGCTACATATATTACATCAACTTTTTGATGTTTAATAGCCAACGAATATTACAAAACCTGCGATTTTCTACCTTATTTAAGTCTTTTGACTGTGACAGCCTCTCCAGAATGTTCCGAGACTTCTGCTGGAACCAAACTTTGGTGGACTTTGAGTTATACCTGGGATAATATCCATTTGGAAGTTTCAGATCCCTCACAGATGGATTTCCTGATAATTGATGGAATCATCATACCACCTAGCGTCCCTTAGCACCCTTAAAGGATCACAGTGCCACCGCCATGCTTCACTGTTGGTAGGATGTTCTAATATGCTTCATTCCTCCTCCTCCTCCTCCACACAAACCACTGATCTGTAAATAGTCACTGATTGGTTACATCAATTCATAGAACAGCATTCCAAAACCCCAGTGGTTTATCCACATGATACTGGAACCTTTTTTTGGTGTTTTTTGCACCAGAAGTGGTGCGCATTTCGGACTTTAGGCTTTTATTTAGGTCTCTCCTGTTAAGAGAGTCCATAAACATTAGCACAGTGTTTCAACGAAAGGTTTTCAAATCTGAACTCTTATGAAGGATGATATTGAGTGTATTGAAATTAATTCAGAGAGTGCAGTATTCACTAAAATTAGCATCTTTTGTCAAATGTGTTCCAAAACTTCTATTGCACTGAGCTATTTATATTCTTCTTGTGTGATAAGGTTCTTGCAAACAGCTGTTAAATTGTATATTTGGCTAATAAATGAATAATTTTGACTTCCATCCATACTTAAAATTAATGTAATTTTAAGTAGCGGTTGTTTCCTCCTGAAACAACCACTACTTACATACCTTATAACGGTATGTTAGATATGGGAAGCAATTAAGAATGAAAGGGATATAAATAAAATGAAATAAATTGCATAGTAAAGTACAGCGATTGAGTAAATTTATAATCACCACTGCGAGCTCACGGGATAAATCTTAATTTGAAAAGTAGGAGTAAGTAAGTTATGAATATACATATGTAAAAAGTACAAACATTTTAATTTTGGTGTTGCAGGACATGTAAATATTTAAAGTATGAGGAAATGAAATGTAACATGAGTTGTGTAAACAGACTTAAAGCAATAACAATCCGACCTACAGTCAGACAGTGACAGTTCAACAGTGTGTGAAGTCGACAATGTTAAAAATGTCACAGCTGAATAATGAAGCTCGCTGGGGAAAACTAACAAGCATCTAAAATATGGGGAAGCACATGCCTTCTCCCCGGTAGCATCTCCTCATTTCAAGTGTTGAAGATGTTTGTCACTCAGCTTAATAAGGAGGAATCAACAGGGAAAACCACACCAACAACCTCAGCGTGGAGAGCCCGGATTGGGGCTTTTGGAGGCTTTAGGAGTTCATTTTGCACATTAGTAGTAAATAGATTTGCATGGGGCTGCACATGAGTGGAGCACTGGGAATCAGCTTTGCCACAAGAGCTCTTCACAGCGGTTAGATGATTTGGCTCTGGGTTGGTCTAAAAACAGTTTCCTATGCAACCACAAGTAAACAACGTTAAAAAAAAAAAAGGATGACACAGAAATTCCAATTATCTCAAAACCTTCACAACTTTTTCAGTTTTTACAGCGCAAATTATTGTTTTACTTTCATGGTTGTAGAGGGGCTTGTACGGGAACACCAGGCATTAACCCTTTGATGTCCTGCTCAACTACTTTGTTGAACACATTTTCTCATATGCTTTATTGTAAAATGTGATTGAACCTGTTTACTATACGACCCAGGGGTGGCATGTATGTGATAAACAGTATGAGGCCAAGGATGGAGCCCTGGGGGACTTTATAAAACCAAAGAAAGTCTAATACGGATCAAATCGTTTTTTATAAACAGGCTTTATCAAAAGGTTGAGCTCATCTAATTAAAATGGACTATTTAACATACATAGAAATCTTTTTTTTTTTTCTTCGTCTTCTTGGAGTAGACATTAAAGGGTTAAAACAAAGATATCAAAGGTATCAATCTAGGAAGGATGAATGAAGAATATGTGTTTGTGCAGCTGAGGGAACAGATGTCATTATATTCATCATTTTAAATATTGTATTCCTTAATTCTTCATATTAATCAGCAGATGGTATGTGTTCAGGGAAGATTTGGTAGTCTTTGTTGACTGAACCTGACCAGCCTGACAGAACATTTTCTAAACTTTCTCTCAGTGAGACAGGATCAGATGAATCCTTTGACTTATTGTTTTACATAAGTTGTTATCTACTATGCACTCCTCTCATATCTGTGTGTGCTTCTGTGTGTCACAAGGACTGTGAGATGATTCTGTGATCTGATACTATCTATTGACCTCTTTCCCCCAAACGACTCACAAAAAGTAATTTAATAAATAAGAGGAAGTCCCCTCAGTGAGATGCTCAAACTCAGATTGAACAATTTGTATATGACTTAATAGTTATCCGCAGAGTTAAGCAGTTGCTGCCTTTTGATATACAATAATCAGCCCAACATAACTGAGAAGTGAAATGAATAACATTGAATATCTCATTACATTGGCAGCAATCATTTGTCTTTGAAGTTGATTGGTTGTTCGAAGAGGGCAAAACTATGATGGCTACTCGACTGGTTCAGGTTACTCCTAAACTGCAACCCTTGTCTGGTGTTCCGGGTCCCGGGTTTATTTCGATGTTTGTAATCGTTGTAGGTTTTGTTTTGTATTTAATATTGAAGGTTTAGTTCTGTGTTTATTTTCAGTGTCTGTGTTCACTTTTTCCTCCTGTTTTCTGATTCCCCTGTCATGTTTGTTGCTCTGCCAAGTTAAAGTTCCACTTGTTTCTCTGAACTCCCATTCTGTTTCAGTTTTGTTTTTCTCCTGGTTTATTATTTTGTACTCCTGAATTGTAAAGCATTATTTGTTACTTTTGTAACATTGGATAATAATTTGCTATTTTGGATGATTATGTGGTACTTTGTTATTTTCCTCTGTTGTGCCTTACTTTTGGAAGTCTATATTGGCATTTGCATTTGCATTGCATTGCATTTGAGTCGTGTAAACAGAAAAGTCACACAAGGAAGGGTGAATGTGTGCGGGGTCATGGGTGCCCGGGGCTCGTTCATGAGCGAGGGAGGAGCCAAGTCTAGCCTACGTTGTCTGATCCCGCAGAAGAGCTTCTGTAGCACAAATGGCTGGAAAAGATTTTTAAAAAAGTGTCAGATCAGACATTGGATCACCAGTGGCATCCAGTTCATCAGCTTCCCATCAGTGTTGCTATTTGTTTCACATTTACATTACATTTCTTAATCCCACATAGTCTTGGTTCACATTTTGCTCTCTCTAATAAATAACCTTTGGTTTACATATTCCAAACTTTATTCTAGTTAAGATAAGTCATTTGATAATTTGGGTGTACAAATGTATCCCTCTCTTTCATGTTTCATGTCATACACACCCTTTGTTTTCTTACCGAGCCGCATTGACAGACTTGTTGAAAGGAAAAGAAGGCCTTTCAAGTCCAGCACACAGGAAGGTGCGGAGGAGGGACTTTTTTTTTAAATCTTTAGACGTTTCCTGTTTGTTATAGGTTGATGGATAGTTACGTTCATTCATTTATATATTTTGAGTTTCTTGAATGTTTAATGTTAAACTCCTGCGTGTGTGTATTTGGTCCAGTCCATGGATTTCCACACAAGTGTGTCCTCGTGTAAAAATGAATCTTTTTGAGTTTGTGCTTTAGCTGTGTGAGGTTGAAGCTTTTGTTACTGAACTGTTTGACTTTTAGCTCACTTGCTTTTGTTAAATATCATAGTCTTATGTTATAATATACTTCATTTTTAAAGATCAGGTTAAAAAATGAATACACATGCCTCATGCATTTGCTATCTGTGCATCACTTACTCGAGGAAATGATGACACTAGGAAGCATCATGGGAAAAAGTGAGCCGGGGGAGGCGCTGTGATGCTTTCTACGATGTTTTGCTGGGAAACCTTGGGTCTTGTCATCGATGTGAATGTAACTTTGACACGAACGACCTACCTGAACATTATTGCACTAAAGCAGCCCTTCGAGAAAATGGAATTCCCGAATGGCAGCGTTCTCTTCAGCAGCGTAATGTTCCCGGCCGCACTTCAGAGATGGTTCAGGAATGGATGGAGAAACACGAGTTCAAGGTGATGACTTCCTATTTCCCCAGATCTCAATCCAATGCAGCATCTGTTGGATGTATATTTTTTTCACTTTGGACCATTTCCCATTCAGATCTTTGATGTGTCCGCCTATAAATATAAATTTTTTATCATAACCTTCAGTCCATAGTCCTACAGCATTCATGCCGTCTATCGTTGCAGCGTGTGAGTGTTTTAACAGTTGTTTTTTCTCGGATTGTTGTATCTAGTAACAGTTTGTCACTTGCACAGGTGTTTAGACTGGAAGCGGAGCTCCATGAAATGGTGGACTGAAGTGATATTTTTCTACATGTCAAATTTGATATATAGTCGTTATGTCTCTGCCTTACATTTATTTTTACTAACTGAGTACACCTGTATAACAGGTGTACAATGTTGAACTTTGTGATTGTTCTCTCAGAATCATTATTATTATTATTCCCTTCAATTCACCATTAAACTGATTAATTTGCCTCTGAGGGTGACATTGCGTGCCTCACTGAATTGAGGTTGGCCAAAGTGAAAAGGGTTGAAGCTTGTCACAAGTTTGCATTTTGGGGATCAAACGTAAGTTACATCCTAGCAATTCGTTAGCAATAAACCAGTATTAGTTTATTTTTAAAATACAATTTATAAACTATTCTTCTTAATTAAATATCAATTGAATATTATTTGTTTCATCATATAGTCTCTGGCAAAGTAGCTCGAACATTCTTCAACAATGTAGGGTTAGGGTTATTATTATAAACAATTATTTTTTTATCAACGCATAAAAATGTTTTAAGGGTAGGCACATATTTAGGTTAATGAAAAGAACAATTAAAAAATCTATGAAAAATGGTTGAACTCTGTCTTTAAAGACAGAATTTGGAGAGAAAAAATGTTCAGATGCCTAAAATTCTCATCAGAATGTAAAAGAAAATCTGAAAATCTTATTTTTTTGGTAATTTTCTGAAATTTTACTGAGAAAAATGCAAAACTTTTGTCTTAATTCTTCAGCACATTTGAAATGGAAACTTGGAATCTTAAATGTGATTCTGATAAATGTGAGAGCCCACCACCTCTCACCTACAGTCAGCTGGGATAGGCTCCGGACCCTGAATAGGATAAAGGTTTACAGAAAATCAGTGAATCCCATGAACCCCCCACATTTGAGAAACATTGGTATGAGGCCCTGGATAATTATTTCCCCACCAGTGGAATATCTAAAGAAATGAGGCCTTAGTGCCTTAAAATTTGAAGCTCCACCAGTTTTTAACGACCTGCCCAGTTCACTGATATCCCTCTCCTTTCATCAATTTAAGATCTCTGTCTTCCCTCATCTTCGTACGGCCTGCCTCTAATCATACCTGAGATTTAAAATGACTTCCATTGCTATATGTAAACAAACACGTTTAGTGCTGTAGAGCTCACTGAAGCAGTAATTTTGATACTGGTTCATGAAGTCATCTCACCCAGACCCGGTCACTAGCAGTAATAAGCTGCTATTACAACCTTTGCTCTTCTTGGAAGACTTTCCTCACGGCTGTGGCCAGGTTCCACAATCTGCAGAGATCATTGCATCCAAACTAATGAAACAAGCAGCTCTTTACAAATTGTCATCGTAGGCTAGCCAAGTCCTACTACAACAAAAGCCACATCTGTGAAGGCCTTTATTTCTTCTTCTTTGGGCACCAAATTGTAGCTGAGCACTTTGCTGTCAGAGACATGATGGTTTGCTGTAGCATTAAGAGAGTACAATTCTCTGCAATAACATACTCTGTTGTTTTTAATACCACGCATTATTCTGCCTTGTTAAGTCATCACTCACTGCCTTCATAACCCATAATGCAACTGTGACTACCCAGAGTAGGATTTGTGACAGGGGGGCTTTATACTAGCAAAAACAAATGTTGCGTTGAGCATAAGCAGATTTTATAGAAATATTTGTTACGGCATAGTGATTTTTTTATTTGGAGCCTTAACATAGTTTATGTCCTTCAGGAATAATGTTGAATTAAATGATTGAAGCCAAACTTATAGAAAATGCATATGTGTATATGCAATAAATCCTAATAATGGATAGCACATATGATAAGACTTTATTACAAATGCAATTAAACCTTGACATTTTTAACTTCTTATAAGGGCCACTGCCTCAAAAGTTTTGCTGTGTGCTTTCATTTCTAACACATTTCATATTTTTTATTGTGAGAGTCTAATCTGCTTTTATAGCTGACTGTTCCTTTACCTGTCTCTCAGTTTAGAAAACATTTGTTTTATGATAAAATTATACAAATGCGCATAGCTCCAAAGAATATCTTTGTTGGCAATTTCATTCGATTTCCTAACAGGAAATATTGTCGCTTGGAATGAACTGTGTAGTTGGTACTTTGCAGAATCAGTGACATTGAGTCATTCCAAAACATATCTTTAAAAAATACAGTTACCGGGCAGTTTAGTTAATTTAGTTGTATGATAATTAACTATATTGTTGATTTCGTGGAGAATGTTTGAATGTTCTTGAAAACAATGCTTCTTTTAAGTATTAAAGACGTTATTTTTCATAGGTTGACCTGTTTCATAGTCTAACCCTTTGGAGACTGATGTCGGGCTTAAGGGTTAGAGTAAATCCTAACTCCTTAATATAACGCTTTAAAGTCAATATGCCAACCTTTGATAACATTTTTTTGCAGCAAACTAAAAGTCAGTTACTTCTTCACTTTAATAATAATAAAATTAACTTTTTATTACATGACATCATAAAATAAATAGCAAACTAAATTTTTGTAAGGCCATGTAAATGTTTAAGAAGAGACACAAGATAAAAAATTTTACCAAAAATGTGCAGTATACTGACCACTGATGCACACTTTTTTTAGTATGAGGAGCTAACCCGTCTGATCTCCTCAGGGAGATTGTTCCAGAGAGTCGGGACCCAGACTAAGAGGTCCAGGTCACCTTTAGGACTTAGCCAAGTGATGACTAACAGATCTTTCCTGAAGAGTCAGGATATCAGTTGATCAGATCCGTGCATTTGGTACGAGAACAGAGGGGGCCTTAAATCTTATCTAATAAAACCTTAAAATCAATTCTAAAAGTAACCATAAGCCAATGAAGGGAGGCTAAAATTGGAGTAATATGTTCTCTCTTTGTTTCTGTGAGCAGTTTGTACAAGCAGCTTTATGAAAATTCAATCGACTCAAAAAAGTATAAAGGGATTTCAATCAGAATGATTTATTACAGCAGATGATGTATGATCATTAGTCTTCGGCACTCAGACTCTTTGGGGAGTTTGAGATCGAAGGGTCTCTGCCCTGAGCAGCAGCATTGAATGTCCCCCCTTAGGAGTCTTGATACTGGTAGTGGTGGCTGATGACTCTGCTGAGGCTACTGAATGACGAGGCTGATGGTTCTGCGAGTACTAGGCAGAGTCAAGGAGTTGGAAGGTGCATGAACCAGCAACAACCAACAACTAGACAGATGGAGAGAGTCACAGTGGATGGAAGGATGAGGCTAGCTGGTTGAGCACATGTGATTTCAATGTCCCAGATGCCCCAGATCGATAATAGAGGATGAGGCATGAGGATTACTGCGACACGAGTGTGTGAAATGATAGTCTTTCTGCGCCTTTTATTTGAACCACTGTTATATTGTTAATGTTAATTTAAATATAATTTCTTTTGTTTCCATCAAAAGCTTATAAAAAAAAGGAAAAAAGAACTCCTGCGTCCAAACAAAAGTTAGTTTTTCAGCAGCAATCTGTTTTATCGGTCCACGTTTCAATAGTAGCAATTTTAGCATTTAGGCCATCTGACACAGAAAGCATTTTAAATGAAACCAATAATTAAATTAAAATAATTTTGGGGCATTCGTGAATGGGACACGAAAAAATATAGAAATTAAATAAAAAGTCCAGCCTCATAAACCACAGAGGTCGTGGTTAAAGTCTGCCACCAGCGGGACGCCATGCAAGCAGCTTTTCTCACGTTTGATGAGCGTTATGTGTGAGAACGATTCTCCGACATGAAAAATTACACTCGGGAAAATTGAGATAGCATTCCAATCACGAGGAAACGGTTCATATCAGAGCTGTTGACAAGAAAAATGTTTATTTGGTCATAATAATCTGTAATCAGAGCAGAGCAAATGCTTTTCCATCAGACTATTTTGTAGGGCAGATAGTTTGGAAAAATTGCCTTAGGACTGAGATCAAACACTGGATTCACATCATCTCATCCAGACAGTGTAAGAACTTTTTATAAACTGTTTTTCTGTAATCACTGTCTTTTTTCTGACACAGTCAGAAAAAAACCCAATGATTATACTTCATCCTTGAGTACAGGCTTGTATTCAGAGTAAAGATGAGTCAGTGTTCCTCTTCACAAATACTGTTGATATTACAAATGAGTGGCTCCTTTAATCGCTGTAGAGATGCGCAGTGTTTCCCCAGAACAAAGGTGTCAGTGAGGAATTTTAGTCTTTGATGTGCGATGCTTTCACAAATAAGAGGAAGAAGAAGCAGAGGAGGAAGAAAATGCCTGTATTCATCACATACAATCATACAATTGTTCGGAATAGGAAATTATAGACACAAAAGTCATACCAATATTGCCTCAGGACCGGCTGACTTTCTGTATTCTGCTTGAATATTCTCCCTGTGTTTCCTTGAGTCCAAGAGAATGCACCATAGTTGAATTGGTGACTCTGAATTATACATAGTTGTGATTGGCTGCTTGTCTCTATGATTGATGAAATGGCCCTGCCTCTAGCCTCATGTTGGCTGCAATGGGATCCAACCCTCCAACAAACCCTGCACAGGATATGTGACAGAACTATGATGGAAAAATTTACTTTTGAGAAATCACAGCTCTTAATTAGACTATTTTACAAAAAAGAAACAGTGGATTTTCCATTCTGGGTTGGGAATAAGTTGTTACCTAAAAGCAAAGTATCGTGAGTATTTCCGGGGTCTTCTGGTTTCTTGGTCTGTCTGCTGCAGCATTAGCAGTAATGTAGGTGTTTTATCATTCCATCATGACGAAGAGAGAGCTGAGTTGCAAGACAAAGAGAGACTCCTTCATTTTTAACTACCTGAGACGTAGTAGACGTAGATGATCTTGAGCCTGGGGGGATAGCTAAAGGCCAGGGATGGATACCTGATGATTGACTTCCACCACCCACTGGAATCACTCCAAGCACTTGAAAATGGGAGTGATCAGAACCTCACACCACCGGGCTGACAACATCAACTGGAGAGCTGAGCAAAAAGAGAAGGAAAATATGCAAAACCTGCCGAAAACCTGCAGCGAGCCCAACTGGGTTTTCATCAAGACTGCAAAGAAACCCCAGTAGAACGGCTCGACAGAGGAAGCGATGGATAAGCGCCAGAGCACTGTCAAACCTCATGTGGCTGGAGTTTCAGGAAAGCTACTTAGGATTTTCTCCAAACATAATATCCCAATTCATTTCAAGCCCAGATACATCCTCACACAAAAAAATGGTTCACCCCAAAGACAAGACACCCAGACAAAACCTGAGCAACGTGGATTATACAGTTCAAAGCAGCGAGGAGGGCACAGATCTGTATATTAGGGAGAACTAAGAACCTTTTCATCTCAAGGAAAAGGGACACTCTTTTAAGGGACAATAACATTCCCATTTCAGACAGAGAGGATAGATGGTTTCAGGGAGGAATGAAGGAAATCATCCATGTCAGACTGGAGCTGTCCTCTCTAAAGGGGTACGAGGTCTACGTCATCACCTATCACCCACATACAATGCAGTTTTAACACCTCTCCCCAGACTGCTTCGCCATCGTCCACACCTGGATTCACATTATGTATTAGTATTTGTGAGTTTTAATCCCAAGTAGTAAATCACCATTACAAGATTAACCAGAAAGTATTCGGGGACTTAATGTTTTCGATCACTTTGTTCAAATGTGGTCACAGCAGGTAAAATCAAACACAGAGGATGATATTAAAGCATTGGATTGGATTTTTTTAACATATTGAAAAACATTTTTTTATTAAATTAAAAAAAACAAATGCCGAAAATTTGCAAAATTAAAAAAAAAATTAGGGTTAAAAATAAATCCTAATATGGAGCTTTTCATTGCATTTTAAATGTTTGTAAAACTTGTATTGTGAGATACCTATAACACAGTTCATTTAATTAAAATATGAAAATTGTTTGAATTTAGAAACAAAAGACAAAATTAAATTTTAGGGATTTAATGAGTAAAATTAAAAGCTGACCTTTGACCTTAGTCTGTATTATTATTATTATTATTATTATTATTATCATTATTATTATTATTAGTAGTATTAGTGTTATTAATAATAATAATAATAATAATAATAATAATAGTACATATAATTGTATCTTCTGCTTTCTAAATACAACCATAAATAATTAAATAAAAGGATATAAAATATAATATAATATAATAATATAATATAAATAATTTTATTTTTAACAATGTAATTTTATTTTAATTTTTTTGATTTGTATTTTTATGATTAAAGATTTACATTAAAATAGATATAAAGTCAAATGTATTTATTAAATAATTAAATAATTAGATAAAGAGAAGTTATTATTATACAATAGAATATTATTATAGTCATATCTCTTCAATTCTTTGTTTTATGACCTAACTCCTTTAAAGAAATGATAGTTTGTCGTCAGTATCAGACCAAAAAAGATTTTAAAAGCTTTAAATAGCTTATTATGAAATTTAATGTTATGATTTGAACAGCTATTTATCCCTTATCACTAAAATTAGCTCCACCTTGCAAACTCATTTTGATACCACTCACCTTTAGGTACATTTTGGTCCGAGAATATTGAAACACAAAATTGGTCTGCTGTACAAGCACTGAATATTAAATTTAGCTTCTCCTCGCTCTTAAAAATAGATGCAAAATGAAAGACTGAGTTTCAGCAAAAAGTAAAAGAACTTTACCTCTTGTCATTTAATTATTCTACCACCAGAATCGGTTTGCCTGCGTCGCGTTCCTTATGAGAAGAGAGTTCATCACATTAATCTGACTAATGAACTATCACATTGAATAAATAAATCTACAAGAACAATAATGTATTTTAATAAACAAAGCTAAAGGCCACTCGGATGAATAATTACCTCTCAAAAGGCTTAGCCTATGGAATAAATCTGACTTTCCCATTTTGTTGACACGTGGGGACCATGTGAAGTAGATTTTAATAATTGATCAGCAGAAAGTGCTGGGAGAGAGCTTTGCTGATAAGCAGAAGAGCAGCTTTTTGTGTTTGAATCAAAGCGTCTTATCGATCCGTTTTGAATTAGGCTTAGTGGAAGAGTCACAGACTTAGGGGTTATTTATGGGTCCCTTTATGACCTGAACATTTCTGCGGGAGATTGTTTTTTCGGCCTCTGAAATTGACTGTCAAACCACACATGTGGAGCAGATAAATGTTAAGTGACAGTTATAATCAGAGCGGTGAGATTAGTAGTTTTCAGCTTATTTTTTTCATCTCACACTGAGATACATCATCATCTGCAAAAGCTCAGGTGAAGCCGCCTCACCTCCGCGGCGTCCGCCTCTCGCTTGTGTGTTTTTTGAGATGCCATTCTCATTTGTCACGATTGATCCATCAACAATTTGCTGGAACGAGAGGCAGCACCAGAATATTTTACTGATAGATGCATTAGGAACAAACTGGATTGTTCCTCTATTGCATCCTTTAGAAGCATTAGAGGTAATTTGTTATGTAGAAAACTCATCAACAGGCAGCTTAATGACATTTTAAAGATTCATTAAAATAAAAACAAGTTGACAGGTAAAGTGATCTCACACAGGATTCTGAATTTCGGATCTCCGTCCTTCTTTTTTCTTTGTTTCTATACTCGGCTTTTGGCTCAATCTGCTGATTTTTAGGTCAGAGCTAAAGAATTCAAAGACATGTTTTGTAGAGCGGTACCTGCTGCGCCAAACTAATATGCAGCTGTTTGAAAGAACAATAAAAAAAATAAAACAAAACAAAGCTCATTTTCCCCTTAAGAGTACATGATTGTTATGCCAAAATGTGTGATTCTTTTTATTTTCACTTCAGCTGTACCACGGCGTCGTGGCTGATGTTCACAGCCTCCTCCACATACGTTGTTTACACGTTCACTGTGCCTGATGCCTGATATCAACTTTAAGAACAATGGCCCTGCTGTTTCTTTGGTGTTTATTCAAACTCACACACTCTAGACCACTTTGTGATAAGTTTTGCTTTTATAACAAAGCTCTAAAGTCTAAAATAATAGGTCATTTATATAAACAACTGACTGCTCACTGAAACATTTCCTTCAACGGCCAATGTTCTTAGCAACAATTAGAGTTTGGAGGAGGCTTTTTTTTTAATTACCATTTCAAAAACAAAATCTGTGAGGATTAAATTCTTGTTGTGTCTTGCATGCTTCCATTAGTCCGTAGCAGCTTTTGAGTGGACGAGCATTTAGTAAGTATGCATGAATCATACTGTATATACCAGTGCCGGGGCGTGGATTTTCCACCTGGGCCTTTAAAGAGCCAATGACAATATGCTGCATCAGCAATAGATATCATATATCCTACGTAACTGCCATTATAAAGTCTCAACGACCAATCACATTCACTGATATGATCATCAAGAAAACAATACCATACTATAAAATCTAAGCAGAATCAGGATTCATCAGGGCGCAGACTCCAGCCAAGCTGCTGGGCATAAACATTTGTTACCAAAGGCACACTGGCACCGCCAGACCACTGAATCTGAACCTTAGTCACACCAGAACATCAGCGATCTTCTAAAGTAATCAATAATCAACAGCTATGTAAGATGCTTCAGAATCCATTAGACTGATTAAAGCTGTTCATCATTCAAACACAAAGTTCAAGATAATGTTACCCGGAGACAGCAGTGGAGAAATCTGATTGGATGAAAAAATAAGGTCTAATTTCTATGATCCCTCATTTTACTTGAAGAAATGGTAGTGGACTAAATTTCTATATGTTGTAATTTTGACTATTTTTCTCTGCTGATTATTGCTACTCAGCTTTTATTTTTCACAAAATTTAGGTTATGAGTAATTTAGAGAGTTTACCAGGTTTCATCAATGTCCGGTAAGTAGAGATGGGAATTATGAAAGTAGTCCTATATTGATATAGTAAATTAAATAAAAAACAAATTTATGGATCCACCCTCTTTTTTTCTAATCCCTTTCAAAATTCTTGTTCTTCTATGTGCCATAATCTTAACTAGACCAGACCAAGTGTCTCTGGTGCCTTAACCTCTACATACTATAACCATCAGCTGAAATGTTTCTAACCAACATTTATTTTGAAACGTACTGTGTATATAACAAACCAAATTATGATAATTTAATGTCACATATTGCTGACCTGATGGTCTGACGGGTCCAGTTTGGTGTGGTACTGGGATAGCTTACCGTAGGAAGCCATTTTTTTCAAAACCTAACTGCATTATAACATGCAGTGACACAAAGAAGCTAACAAATGTTCAGGACTGGAACTTCTACTTCGTGTGAGCAAAGATAATATTAAATCAACAGAAACAATTGCGTCTTTGTCCTGCTTTTTATTTGGCTTTGGGATGTTTGCACTCAAACCAGAGCCAATTTGCAGTTCTTACTGTTTGCCAGAAGTCATTTCACTCCTCCACCTCTCCTTTGTCCAAGAGATAGAGCCAATTTGTAGTGATGATTGTGAAATCAGGAGTTCTTTGTATTTTTACAATAGATGTCTGATTTTGCACAGAAAGAAACAAGAGCAGGCTCTAAATTTCTGCCGTCGACACTGTCTGCTGATGTGAAAATAAGAATATTGGATCAGCTGGAGCCAGTCTTTTTGCAAATCACTCAGATGTATTCTGTTGATGAAAATAACAGCTCCTTGTTTTGATCCTTATTCACTTTTAATGATTCTCAGTAAAAACAACATCAAAAATGCAAGCACTATAAATTCCTCAGGTGTCCCCTAGCAAAATGGACCACAGCAGTAATTCTCCTCTTCATGGACTGGCACGGCGTTCGGATGATGTAATCATGTGGGAAGGTGGCCCATTATTTAGTCAAAGCTGCCCAGAGTTTTTGTCTGTGGGGGTTGTTCATGCTGTCACACTCAGTCAGTCACTCCTCCAATCCCCACAGGGATTCTTTTAGTTTGGGCTCATCGCTGGCCGGTCCAGGAGTGTGTTCTCTCCAGAAACTGGGCTCATGCACAGGTCCAACACCGGCGGGAGGTTGTCGTGTTTGAAGTCCATTTGGATTTAACTTTTTTTGGGGCATGCGCCGGTCCATCGTGGGTCCGTATAGTCTCAGCTGCTGTAGCGGAGGTTAGTCAGAACCAGTCGGAGAACTGCTGTAGGCAGATAGGTTGATATACTGATTCTGGGTCGACCACTGGTCCATGTTGTTCCTCTGGCTGCATGAAGTTGCTGACTTATGTGAAAGACTCCAACTTGCCACTGGCATATTGCCCCACCTGTGGCTTCATGCAGATGTCCTTTTATGCAAAATCGCTGTGTCTTTTTTTAGGGGTGGGTTAGTTTAATGAGGGAGTGGTCATTTGGGAGCGGTCGGTTTCAGGCATTGTGGCTGTTTCGGCCAAAGTGGTGTTTTTAGGTTACTAACAAAAATCTGTCAAGCATTACAAAGCTGGCATTTTGAGAATTATCAACAAACCACCCCAACATTTAAGTGAACTGCCAATTTTGCCCGCAAGAACACAGACCCATTTCTCTTCAAAGAAAATTATGGGATGTATACAACAGACCAAATCGAGCACAACCAAGAACACAGTTTAGAAATCATTCTCAAAATGACACCCATTGACTGTGATCGAAAATGTTAGATCTGACTTTTATGGTCATCTTTTTTTTTCATCAGGCAATAAAGCAGCTTGACAGCCTTTTTCCTCCTTAACATAGATTTTCAGTTTGTTTTTTTACTACAAATTTTACTACATGTAAGACAATTGTCACTTTTGTAATTTAGTTTACAACATATAAATATATCATTTTCAATAATCCTGTAAAGAAATATGTAATCAAAACCGATTTTAAGGTAATTAATGACATGATATCGAGTCATTAGAATGTCTAAATGTGTTAAAACTTACATTTAGTAAGAAATTTCAAGTTGAATTTAGTTTAAAAAAAAGGATAAAGCTGTTTCAAGAACTTTCCATAGCATTAAAATTATTTTTCAACTTTTGTCTCGGTGGTTTTTTTCTACGAAATCTTTTCTCAAAATAGAAGCATTTTTAAATCCCTCGATCCTTTTTTCTCATTCGAGCTGATTAGTTAATGAAAATCTTATTAAATTCTACAATATCCCCCTTTGACTGTCTGAGGTTAAATTTATGCAAAAGTTGTTGTTATTAATGGTTTGCTGATATATAATGCAATGATCAATAACATATTAGTATTACACATGAATTACTTATAAATAAAGCTAATAGCTACAACTTATAGACTTTGTTGTAAAGAGCCATTTGGAAAATAATAATTTACTTATTGTTTTGTTCATTTCAAATTGTTTATAATCTTTTCAAACTCTTGTTGTGGTTTTACATATAATCTAACTATCTTTTGTTGCTATTGAATATTTTTGTTCCTTTGAAGGCAAGCATGCGAGAGTATCTGATTCCCTTCATTTCCATCCGGTTCAAACAATTATTTATCCATACATCCCTATCTAAGACTTAAATGCTTGTTTGTGCTGCATCAAAGATGTATGTTGTTTTCTTAAACTTTCCCAGAAAAATTCTGAAGCCTTTGAAGGAACAGTTTCTCCCTCAACTTATTTAGTTTTGGAGGTGGTTTCTCTTTTCAATACCAGAGCTTTGAACACGACTGACTGAGGCAACAAAGTCAAAGAATGTGGAGGCAGAGACAGGGTGATGAAAGAAGATGCAGAGAAGAAGAGTAGAAAAAATGAAGGAGTTGCCAGCTAACAAGATAGGTTTTGCTGTATAGCAGCAAAACAAGAGTAATGGCACATATAATCCTCGTATGTGTTTAGATCCTTCCTCTCGGCATAATGAATCAATACACATTATGCAGCTATAACGACAAAATGTATACATGAAGAATTCTTGCATCTTTGCATCCTGTTGGTGTTCAGTTGACTATTAATGCCTGCAAGAATGGGGATATTGTGACCGCTGTGAATGTTATTATGGATTCCGAGGGACCGAGTATTAGCAGTGGATTACATGTGACTCACAGGCTTTTGAATCTCTGTCCTGTGATATGCTTTGAATGCGTTCCCTCCCTTTGAAGTGATGTCAGTTTTAAATATCCCCAACCTTTATAGTTCTAACCATGGGTGTTTGCATTCAAAGATTCTCTCTGTTTTTTTCTTTCTGGAGGGAGGAGATGAAAGCGTCCCAACAGTCAGCATCCATTAAAGAGTGGGAAAAGAAAAAGATGTCTGGGAAAAGTCCCACGCATTGCAATCCATGACTTATTAAAAAAAACAACACACGGCTGTTGTGTCTGAGCCGGGTGGTTCGGGTGCAGCGGCGGGTTAAAGAGTTGAATGACAGGCGGACCCTGACAGAGCTCCCTCACTGAATTTGATCGACCGAATGTGTGTTTCACAGCAGTAATGAGGTTTATAGTGTGTGTGTAATGCAGCAGGAGCTGATTCGTATGCTGGATGCGGTGGCTAATTGTTCACAGTGAATATTCCCCGGTTCCCTGGCTCCTCTGATTTGGATTCATGTAGCCTTTACTTTACCTCATTATACAGGCCTGTGTTATTGCCATCTTGTATGTGAGCATTGTTCATTTGCATTGTTGAAATTGACTCTGCTAATTCAATTTTTAAAAAATCAGCTCGAGTACCCTCCGCCTTTTCAATGCAGAACGGAGTGAGGGTAGTGCTAATTTAAACTGATGAGTTTTTAGTGTGTTTGGTGCAAAATGAGCCGCAGAAAAAAATATTTTTGTCTTTTTTTTTTTTATTCTCTCAACAAGAAAACTGCAGAAACTTTAAATTTTCTCATGCTGCAAAAGATAAAAAGCTGAACTCGCCAGTGAGCTCGTAGGGTTATTTGAAGGAGTAAGGCCATTCCACAGCTAAGAGCAGTTAGGCTAGGAAGAGACGGTGGAGCAGCAGTTTAGTAGGCCTGTAAGCCAAGGGATGAAAATATTCTCTGATCCTTTGGTTGCTCCGGATACCAACAGCAACACTGAGAAAGTGACAAAACTGGGTATATACTCTGGCTTTCCTGTGGCAGTTTTGTTGTCCGCCCGAAATAAAAAGATATTCTATGCAAAAGTCTAATGTCATCATGGAAAAACAAAATCTCTCACCACTGTGTTTTGCTGTTAGAAATGCCCTCAAATGCAATTTCCTTGCCATGAAGTAATGCTGAATTATCAGGGTGGTTGAACTGAGATGTAAAAGTCTGCATTTGTGTTTGAGTAGGGGGGGTGACACCTTATGTAAAGATTTCATGATATTTGCTTCACTGGCCATCGATTCTTTTTTAATAGTTTCCGTCTCTTTCCATCTGACTGTTGTTATGGAAGATCATCTGATGAGCATTTTGTTAAAGGAAAAAATATTGTAATTAAGACATAGGAGAGTATAGAAAACCTCACTGCCAGATGTATTTGTACAGTAACTTCAACCCTTGTGCCATGCATAATCAGTGATGTCAAAGTCCCCCGTCCGAGGGTGTGGGAGGAGCCTGACCATGAAGGGCTCCTGATGTATAAACAAGAACCTTGAAATTAATTCTAAACCTGATAGGCAGCCAATGCAAAGACTGTATGATTGGTGTGATGTTTGTCAGGTTCTGGATCTAGTTAACAGCCTTGCTGCTGCGTTTTGAACAAACTTAAGTCTATCTGAGGTGATATGGTCATCAAAGTGCAGATTGTGGTCAAAAGAAACACCAAGGCTTCTTAAGTTTGATCGTAAAGCTGAGGAGAGAGACCCAACTCTGAGGGGGTTAAATTATCTCTGAGGAAGTAATTATCATAACTTATAAAGTCTTGGATGTGAGAGTGAGGAATTGGATTGTTGCGAGGCAAAGAGAAGGAAGACATCCAAGTCACAATGCTCAGAGAAAGTCATGGGATAACAACCCTGATTTTACTCAGTGGCCACAACCAGTTGCTGACGGTGACATTAAAGCTTTTTGTCCTTGTTGCAGCACGCAGACGTCGGCTGAGAAAACTGTTCTAAAGAATCCTACCAGGTCTAAAAAACATCCGGAGAAAAATAAATCACTCGAATGTTATCAGCTTTATTGCTGTTTGTTCAAGATTGGGCATGTGTATAACGTGTGAGACACAGAAAATCTAACACCAACGCCTCAGTCTGACCCATGAGCTTAGTCTTGACTGCAAAACGCCTCAGAGGAGACGGTGTTTGATTGACAATCTGTTCAGTGGGGGCGGCGCCCAGCCAGCACTCCACACAGTAAGATACACGTTTCCATTTGTGGCGAGATTCTCCAACGTTGTCATGAAAAAGTAAAAGTATGATATACGATACGGTAGTTTGAAGTTATTGAAGGAGCTTCGACAGTCACCAGAAGGCAAATTTGAAGCTTGCAATCATTTTTCTCATAGTATAATCTTTTTTAAACCTCTTGTACATTAACGCTTCATCTTCCATCTGGCAACACTGATGCCTTATCACATATTGAGTCTCGAGACTTAGGAGTGGATGGTGATTGATCTTTTTAGTTGTATATCATGTAACTAGACAGGAACATAGGTTCTTACCTAGGATTATGTCCATCCATTGACCTGATCCATATGATCAGTTACCCTTCTAACTATTCTATAAATATCTTATTGCATTCTATTGCTGTAAGAAAAGTGATTTATGTTGACTAATTGTTTTCTTTTTCCGTCAGCGGCTCTAAGAGTTGAAGAGTTGTTGATATATAACTTTTCTGCATTTAAGGTAACTGATTATGGAGGAACCTAAAATTCTTCAGATTAACTTTTACAGTGTTACACACTTTTTTTTAGTCCCTTAAAAGACAGCTGTGAATCAATAAGATCTAATATATATAAAATGTGAAACTGTTTCAATTATTTCACCCTTTACAATTGTGTCTGGTTGACTTCCATTTTTTCTTAATATGGTAAAGGCTGATTGTATATTTATGATGTCAGGTGGAGCTTTATCTCCAAAAGTGTGTACTTATATATTGACTTTAGGAGATCCATCTTGTATACATAATATTTTACTCTGATTGTTCATATTTTACTCTCTAGAGGGAGCTTTTTTACAAAAAAATAAATAAAGTTAAGTTGGACAGAACTTCACATTTAATCTGAGGAGTCCAATCAGGGTTTTGCTTGTACAACGCAGGAGATTGGGGACTTTTTGACGATTTATCCTTGCTGTCCAGGATGACAGCATAGACAAAATCTATTTTACAGATTCAAACATATCTGAACTTGAAGAATAATTGAAACAGATAGTGGGACATCAGAAAATAATTTTTCTACTTTTCCTTGAATTCCTGCGGCTTTTATAAATCGTCCTATAAAATTCTGTATAAGAGCAGCTTAAACTAGACAAATCAATGGCAAAGGTAATAATTAATTGTTGTGAATCCTTAAAAAGTTATTTCAACATTTCTTATGAACATTCTCAAATTGTTTTTATGGTGTAAAGGTAGTACCATGCATATGTAAATTGTAAAACCCGACTTGTACTGGTGCAGAGGAGGGCAATGGAGGCTTGCAAGATAATGTTCAAATTTGAACATTATCAAATTTGAACATTATCAAATTTGATAATTAGCTCTGTTCACAGCCATGAACAGAGCTAATGTTGCCAAGTTGCCAAACTTGGCAAGATAGTCTCATTCTGATATAAAGCCAGCAAACAACTGTACTAATATCTACTAACCACTGGTTTGGTTAAAAATAAAGATGATTTGTGTGTTTTCACACGTTCCTGTAATCTGTCAAGCTTTTAGAGTTGCCAGAGCTGCAATATAAATTCAATGAAATGCTGCTTTTTTTCCCCTGCAGGTCATTTTTATTCAAAATGTTAATCTGATGCAGCTTAACACAATACACAATTCTAGCCTTATCACACTTATCAATGCACTGCAGCATTCATGCCGCTCTAATGCATGCATCCAACAATCCATTCTTACGTGCAAAAGAAGAATCAGGATTGAGAGTTGAAGGATTGAAAAGTTTTGCTTTCTAAACCTCTACTCAGTTTTTTATCACCAAAATGAGATGATCTGTATGGCTTGAAAGGTTAGTTTTGTCCCACATTGCTAGCGAATATCGATGGTACTGATATTGTTAATGATACACGAAGTATTCAAAGCCTTTACTTGAGTAAGTACTCATGCTGTGCTGTAAAAGATATTCCACAAAATGTGCATACATTATCAAAAGCAGAAGTACTCTTTTTGCAGTGAAACTTTCTTTAAAGCAGTATAGGCAGCAGGGGACGAAGGGCACCTGGGCCCCGACTGGGCCGGATCCTGGCATCAGCGACTGTAGTGGAGTAAAAAGAACAATATTTCCTTCGACATGTAGTAGAGTTGTAGCACAAAACGGAAATACTCAAGTGAAGCAAATTACCTAAAATGTGTTAAGTATAGTACTTAAGTACTTAAGTACTATACTTAACACACTATACTTAACATTATAACACACACTATACTTTACTTTATACACACTATACTTTTACAATGCGGTGCATTAATGTGTGAGCTGTGGTGCTCAGACCTGCAATGTACACGTGTCAAAACAAACCACAAGAAAGAGCATCACTCTTTATTTAGCCTTGAATTTATATGTATATTGTGATATAATATAAGGTACTTTGTGTGTATTATTATTATTATTATATATTATGTTATTATTATTATTATAAATATATGTAGGCTGTAGGAAAAGTGACAGATACGTCTTCTTTGAGGATGAGAAGCGGAGGCAGAGATAAACGGATTACTTTATAGTGTTTGCAAACTTGAAGATAGTGATTCAGTGTGGCGTATAGTTCTGCCCGTGCAATAAGCTCCTGCTACGATGTGCCAGTCTGTCAGTCTGCTGCTCGTTCTCGGTGGATGCTTGATCACCGAGGAGTCTTTGATGTTGTGCTACAAGATGTGACACTCTGATCTGGAGCTTGACAGAGGTGACATTACGGAGACTGCATGAGAGTATCTGATATATTCATAACATTTGTGCCGCAATCCACGCAATAACCAGGTTTCCTCTGTCCTCATGTGCTCAACCTGCCCTTAAGACACCAACACTTATTAGGAAATGTAAGCATACTAGAATACAGACATTACCTTTGAATTGACACTGTATGGTAATCAAGTTGCAGCCATTGAGGCACAGTGTATTCCCAAAGTAGTTATAAATGTGTCATAGCTGTTCCTGAGAAAAATGTGGGAAAGCAATCTAAACTTAAACTGAAAATTGCTGCAACCAAATGTAAACGCCCTAACTCATGTGGGTGGTACACCAGCAATAGAGTCACATTCCCCTAAAATAGTAACACAGCCAAACACGACTCTGCATATAAATGTGTGTGTGTTTGCTTCTGTATTGTAGTCATTTATTTACACTTGGTGCCAGCAGGAGCACATGGAGATTAGTGTGTAGTGTTAACCTACGGAGGCTAGAACCAGTGGTGGCGGGGGAAAAAGAGGAACAGGGACAGTGGTGCGAAGGTGACAAAGGCAGCAGAGGGAATGACGAACTGCCTTATTAATCGTAAAGGTGCAGCTATTCCACTGACACGCTTTAGCATACTGAGCTTCTAAAGGATTTTTTTTAAACATGGTGACCAAAGACAACAGAGCAAATAAAGATAAAGTATTTTGGTATAAATTTATGCCAGCAGGTCTCTGCACAGGATGGATGATGAAGAGGTTTTTTTCCTGAAACCGGTCGTTACAGAAATACCACCACCTTAAGGCGTCAGGTATGGTTCTCATGAACCATACCTGAGGCATTACCTGAACCAGGTATGGTTCTCATGAACCATACCTGAGGCATTACCTGAACCAGGTATGGTTCTCATGAACCATACCTGAGGAGCAGTGGGCAGCACCTGTGAGCAAATTGTGAGCAAACTGATTGTCTGATTTGGGGGAAACTTCTCTACCTCCTGAAGTACAGGCTCCATAAAAGGTATTTAATTACACTATTATTGTATCCCAAAAAGGTTGGGGATATTATGGGATCTCCATCGCCACAGCCATGTCCGCCGCAAATCCTTTTTGTTAAGGTGATAACTCAAAATCGATTTCATGGAGTTTCTGATTTTATACCAAAATAGACCCGGACTAAACTGGATTGATTTTGGGAAAGGTTGGAGAAGCTTTTTACGAATAACAAAGCTGTTCGGACACGACTTCCTAGTCATTGATCCGATATAACGTTTAGTTTTGTTGCATATTAATCGACCCAAGGAGATCTATAATGTATTTATCTTACACAAATACTTCATGTTTTACTCACTTTTTTTTTTAAACAAAATTACTGTGGACATAAAAGTTGATTGGGATTATTCTGGCATATAACCTTGCTGTCGGGGACAACGGCATAGTTCTACTTTATGATGATGTCTTCACCTCAAGATATAGGAAATGTAGAGGATGTTGTTTTTTCTACTTTTTTTCAAATTCTGTTTGTTTAAATACAAATTGTCTAGTGCATGTTCAGCAATATTGGACAAATCCAGCGCTCACGATACATGCTCGCTGCCAACAATCTATTTTTGTTCATTTCTTTTATTGAGCCGAGCATACTCTAAAGCATTATAACTGCTCCTTGTGTGCTCTGCCATGGGTTTCCTGTGGGGAGAGTCATTGCACCCAATTAGTCCAGGCAAGGCGCCCCTTCCTGTGGGAGAAGAGCAAAGTTTTAATCATGTGAAGGCAGCATATTGGTTTGGAGCGTGTGGCGTATCCTAAGACACAAGCAAGTTGATATAAACTAACTGTTTTTGTATATTGCCTAACCCATACCTCACTAAGCTATATTGTCGATTTGTCAAATTATTTTCCTTATATTAGCCATGCTTTATTTGCTGCTGACAGGCATAGTAGAAAGTGGGAATTTAAAAAGAGTTGTAACTGAATATAATTCAGGGCTTTGCAGATTCAGATTTACCTAATTCTGATTTCCTTTTCTGCTGACATCGTTGAGGTTTTCATCGCAGTGAGGACAAAAAAATTGATTCAGCGTACCCCCATTGAACTGGGATGTATTTCAGAAACTATCACGAAGAAGAAAATTGAGAAAAACATATAGCAATCTAGCAAATGTGTGTCCAAGGTCACAAATCACTCGCCCTCGCTACTGGAAAAACTCTTACGCTGATGTGAATAGAGCAAAACCTTTATTCTAGGTGAATGTGATAAAACTGAAGGGAGAAATAAGCAAATTGAATAAACCACATATTTTCAATCCCCTGAGATCTCCAGTGAATTATTTTTAAATTCTGTCAAGCAGTTTTTGAGAAGAGTTGGATAGATTATTCCTTACACCGCACATATGGACAGTAGGGATGGATAGATGGACAGAAAGACCATAAAAATAGCCCTTTATAACTATTAAAAGAGTTTACCTTACTATATATACTTTCATGCAACTTGATTATCATGATTAGAGAATTTGTTAATATTTCCAGTCCAGTATGGCGAGCAACCCTCTTCAGAGGGTCTGAACTTGGAGGTGACGTACCACCATTGGGTCTTGAAGTAGGTCATAATCAATTAACAGCGGTGTGTCGTCTGGGACGCTCCATAATACCAGTCCGAAAAGTTTAGCACGTCAGAATTATTTTCACATCACTCCCCGACGATTTACATGTTCTAAGTAACATTAATTAACATTGAAGAACATTAACTTGTTTTTAAGTCATATATATATGTGTCATATATGCAGTCATAGTCATATGTATGGGTGTTATATGACTATGACTGTGCGGCTGCTTTCAGCTCATTATTGACATGCAGTTCAAGCAATAAACATATGAAATAGCCTAATAGCCTAGAGTTCTTTATCTCATTGCATCCTCCCTTCCAGATAGAAAAGGCACAGAGCTGTCAGAGCCTGATCACTTTTCGTTCAGAACTTTTCGCGTATATGAAGCAAACGTGGCAGCTAGCATTACACAGAGTGTTTCTGTAGCTTTTATTAACCCACCTCCACGTTGGAGTCACACAATTGATGTGAATGAATGATCAGAGTCAAACTTGTAGTGTTGCAAGCCTTACGATCGAGAAACAAAAGCAAATGTTTCGGTCCGATTTGACGTGGTGATTCTTGAAAGATCAATGTGAAGGCAAAAATATTGTGTAGTCACACAGAAACGTACAGAGTCTCAATCATCTCACACTGTAACATAAATGAGGTCATAGTTTCGGTTTTCCTGTTTGTCAGATTCTCTCCGCAGGTGAAGTCCAACGAATAAACTTTTTTAAAGATGCTTTTATGATTTGTGATCACAGCTGCTACATATATTTATTCCCTTTCATCACTTGGCGGCTTCTTTTCTCCAACATTCAACAAGCGTACAATCGCAGGGAGTGGAGAATAAATTGCCTGCTGGTACGTTCATATGTGAATGTGTTGGCCTCAGAGTTACCGAGGCTAATTGGAATCCAGATATAGAAAAGTGAATGTGCGCTTTGCTCACACTGCTGATCATCATGCTGAAACCTCCACAGGGGCGAGTTTGAATGCAGATACCCGTCAACTCATACTCGCGCTGTTTTGTTTTTTTTCTCAATCGCTTTGAGTTGAATGTGTGTTTCTGGCCTGTCAGTACGGCACATCAGCAGTGGTAACGTGTGGTCCCAGTGGAGGGCAGGCTGACAGGTAGGTAATGATCAAAGAGGCTGTTTCCGGTGTTTCATGTTGGGCGAGATGTTGTTGAGATACTACATCTGTAATACTGCCTGGTGCCTGATCTCCTTCATGGGCTCACGCTGAGGATAGCGTACGATCCTCTCTAACACTCATGCTACCTCTAAGTCATTCTCACACTTTTCACATTAACAGTTAGAAACACGTTCAGCCTCACTCTCTGATTGTGCGCCCCCCCTCCCTCCCTATAAATGGTTGGGTTCCTACTGCCTGCGTGCCGACTGTCATCTCAAGCTGTCATCTGAACTGCATGGCACAGAACTAAAATATTAAGTTCACAGGCAACGCCATCCAGTAGCGTGGATCGATACTAAAATATCAATACTACTGATCCCAGCGTTTCTCTGCTTGAATCGATTTCATATTAAAAGATTGATATTTAAACACAATAATCTGTGGGAAAGGTCTCTTTTTATTAGGACCAGGAGTACGGTTGAAAGTAATGACTCTGTCACTGGAGTCTAGAACCAGCCGGAACGACTTCTGTTGTGGTCAGACGGATCACGACTCTGTAACACATTGATTGTCACATTTTTTTTAACCAGCGTATTTTGAATTTGATGCTTTGGGCGCGTTCTTCCACGTCAGTATGCGGAAAGCGGTCCATTCTAATATGTAGCCTCTGTCGAGCGATTATTTTCAGCAGATAAATAAATTAAAAGTTATCGGAGAAATACGACTGGACAATCAGCACTGACCTCCATGGCAGTGGAAAAGAATCTTCTCATGGAACTGAAAGGCGGCGGTGGCCTTGACGACTGCGTTATTCAATCATTCATTATAACCATCACGCTCTTCCATGTGTCAGCCCTGAAGTGCCGACTCGTCCAGGATGTACCCCCCTTAATTCAGCTATTTTTAAAGAAAAACAGGAGGATGGACTTTTCCTTCAAAGGATGAAAAGCTTTTGTGAGTCTAATGGATTCTCATGTGTCTTATATAGCTGTTGATTATTGCTGGCTGTCGATGGTTGCTGCTCTTGTGCATGACGTCCAGATTGTCTAGCGTTGCTAGTCGTATGTTTAAAACAGGTGAAGTTATTTGATTGCCTACAGACCTACAGACCCCCACCTACGGACCCCGACTGATTTTATATCGTTATCTACATAATTAGAAATAGCAGCCTGATATCGCTTTTATTAGGTTGCGTTTTACTTGGTATCAGATCAAAAAGAAAATCAGCGTTATCGCAGATCACTGCCACCCAGTCTGTCCCCAGTTTGCCCTCCCCAAGTAAGCAGGACAAAACCTCTGACTCGGGTTCCCGCCCTCTCACAGATATCCTTTCCTCCATCTTGTGTCCACAGTCGCCGGTGGTTGTGTGATCAGGTTTCTACTCCGCTCTAACTTTGTTCAGCCTGCCAGTTTCTGTTTAATCAATTGAAGCAATTCAGATTGTTTGAGAGAGGCCAAATCTCATCTCAGATTGAATGTTGTTAGAAATTAAGTGCATCCTTGAGGATGAGTGTAAAAACAGCTTCACTTTATCAGGAAGATTAGAACTTCAGGGTCACAGTAATCTGTCTTAATGAAACTGTCGACTAGTCGGGGAATCTGTGGGCTTTTTTTCCTGAACCCTCCCCCGTGTGCGTATTTTACCTGACCGATTTTGTACGACGTTTTCAAATTGTTGATTGTCAGACATGAGGGTTAGGTGATTGCTATGAGAGATAAATTAGCCAGCAATCAACCATTGTTAAGGTAATAACATGGAATGGAAGTTAAGCCGGTATGGGGAAGCACAAACAGCTGATTTAATCGTCTATAAGAAGTGCTTCAATCTGCACTCTCTGATCTCTTAGCCTTCTTTATGTCACAGGATGTGTTTTGTACAGGAGACCTCATCTTTTCAAACGATAACTTTGTCCCACCTGCCTTGGCACAGTGTGTCCAACAATCAAAAGGCCCTTTCATGAAACAGATTTAACTTTACGTGATGTTTCACTCAAACATCAACCACAACTCTTTCACGTACTGAGTAAACATTTATTGGTTTATGCTGAATCACGTAGTGGCTTTTCAGCAAATCAAAAAAATCGACTTTTTATTGTATTACCGAAAAAAATTAAAAAGCTTAACACTTGGATACAGAATGGGATGATGGCATGTTGGGGCCACATTGGCAAAAAGAAAAGAAAATATGTAACGAGAATAAAGTTGTATTTTTACCACAATAAAGAGGTTTTTATTTTAGGCACGGCAGGCAGAGAGGAAATATCAAATGAGTAACATCAGCTTTAAATTGATGAATGTGTGGTATCTTGACAAGCTATATTTAATCATAGGTATGACCAAAAAAAGAAATATTGAATCATTAGTCGATATATGTGAGCCAAAGCTGAGAAATGATGGCCTGAAGACTTTTGTCGATAAAGCTTCCCATAGTGTAAGAAATTTCCAAATGACTCCAAAAGCAATCCAGTTCACCCTCTTCCATCCTATAATTATAACTATTATGACTTTCACAAGTACCTGGGTATCATACGAATATATAAGAATATATATATTCATATTTTATAAGAATATATATATTTATCAAGAGTTAATGGCTGTATGACAGATTTAGCCGTCACTTAATGTGTATTGAGGTTTAAACCGTCAACAGTGACCGTAAAGTTATGGACTACTCTTTCATAAGAACAACTGACCCAAATCAAACTCTTCAGGCGTTACACAGCTTACATCATATTATGACTCCTCTCAACTTGAGCTTGATGTTACATGAAAAAAAAGAAATCCAAGAATGTTCTACCTATCAGGAATATCATTCAGCCTAACTCATTCTGTATCTTTGGCAATTGTAGGATATCAAGAATTTAAATGAATGTTTTGTGATTTTGTGTTTTGGAATAGTGTTTGGCTGTCAGATTGGGTTTACGGTCCTTTTGGTAGAGTGGTGGATTGAAGAGATAATAACCCTGTGCAGTTTGATCATTTGTTGAACATGTAACAGTGTCTTCTCCCTCAATTAAGAGTGAATGTTTTTGTCAAGCATCAAAAACTTCAGGCTGACAACAGGAATTAGAGAGACAATTTTCTCTCTCTCTCTGTATTAGACCTTATTATTTCTCGGTTGTCTTTAAAAAATATGATTTTATAGGCTCATTATATTTCAAACTGCGTAAGAGTGGTTTTGGTTGTAATTTGTGAAAAATCCGACCAAATCTTTTGATGTGTTTTTTAAAAAAAACAACACACATAAAAAAAAAAATTAAATCCACATGACACAAGTAACCATAACATCCTTTGGCATCTTTGTGAGCAGAGGGCTGTTATGAGTGCACCATCAAATCTCCATGCACAGGGCACCGGATACACCAGGCAGAAGGTCGGCCAGGGGTCAGGCCGTCTGAAAGCATCTGCGGACCCAGTTTTTGCACTTTGTGCTGTATCATTGTCATAGCTGGGCCGATGTTCAGTCAATTGAACTTGTTAAATTCTTGGCAGAACAAGAGCAAAATAGCACTGAATGATTGTTCAGCTTAAAGTGAAACAGTGCATGTGAAGTAAAATCACACACAGAGTGTGGAGCAATTTGGAAACGAAACGCTATTTTTAACTTTATCCAGATCTCAGATGTTCTGGTTTCCCTTTCTGACAACCTAATTAATGTCACCTTAACATTTTTTCTCCTGTCCTGGGTCATAAATGGTCTATATGTAGTTTGTTGAAGGTGTCTTCATCCATCAATCGTCTTTCTAACTCGGGTCGTGCTCCGCTGATTAAAGTTCCTCACCTGTGTGGAGTATGATGGCAGGTGCTCCCAAACCACAACAACCACAGGGATGAATGCAGATATTAGTGGATGAAGTTAAATATTGCTCATTTTGTTGGTATAAAAGCACTGTATAATGTTAGTTTTCATGAAGAAAGCAACAAAGCACAAATTATTGACAATGAAAATGACAAGTCAAATGGCCTATCACGTGGAGACTTTGGTGGAGGTGGCAGCCGGGGTGCGTATAAATTTTGTTTGTCTCAACAAAGCCGACTTTAGCTTTTTCTGATCCCTCTCTGGTTTTCATGTCAGTTTGGTGTGTATGGACATGAAACATGCAGTGTCAACATAAAGTTAGTGTTTTCGACTTTGGACACAACTTGGAAACTGCTTTGTTTGCTTTGTAGCTGTTACAGTCCCCAAATTAAAACATTGCTCAGAGGAAGGGATAATATATGAGAAGCCACTGATGCTGCAGTTTAAAGTTAGTTTTAATGAATTGCACGTACTTAACAACAACGCAAAGAAAAGAGATGGGAGCTCCAACCAAAACAAATAGAAGACGAAGAGTGCCAAGTAGCACTAAACAAAGAGGGGAGAGGGAGCAGACATGAATGAACCAGGGAGGTGCTTGGATCTTTAGGTGGCCATGTCTCACAATACCTTAATTAAGCATGGTCACCATACTGGATGAAAGTATTTCATCCAGTAATGCCTCTTTTCTCTTTTTTTTGTCATATCAAATGTTTATTTCAGCTAAAGAAGACACGCATATTGGATAATAAAAGAACATTTTGCTGCCATATAGGACTGTAGCGCATCCCAAACCATCATCCCTTAGCTTGTCAACAAACAGCGGTGAACTCGAGGCTGACCCTCTTTTACGTAAACAAGGCTGACAGCTGATCCCTCAGAAACCACCAGAATCACCGAAAAGGGGAGGAAGAACTGCGTAGCTGGCAGGCGTGAAAAACTTCAAATGATTGATAGCCATTTGTTTTGCCTGCTTAATACAACATAAACTCTCCAGCAATTCATCACCAGAGTGAGGGTTTTCCACTCTGCCTCTGCAAAGCCCACTAAAAATAATTCATTTTCTGCGAGCTACTAGCCAGACTATAATGTTAAATATTCATGCGAGTCCAGTCTAAATGATGTGGCTATTGGCACACAGTTAGAGCACACTCTGTGGAAGAGAGGAAATGTCAAGCTTCGAATAAATGAAGGCAGCAGAGCCGTATATTACCCTGCCATTGTGAATATACTATACTAGCGATTTTGTGCAGCCACTTCAAATAGATCTCTTTCATAATCAATACACCCAGTAAAACATTGAGCATATAACGATAAGCGGGATTCGTTGTGTTTGCTCGTCTTTTGTTCACTGTTTTTTGTCAATCGCCTACTTTGTGCCTCATGAATGTTAACAGTGGACTTTCTGCTCTTTCGGTTTCTCACTGTCAGTGAGACCATCATAGAGCATCAAGGTCCGGTCTTTTGCAAGCAACGTCGGATCAATATGGCCGGTGTCTATTCAGATGTCATGGTTTGATTCCAATCGATTGTTTCGCATTTTATGTGATGTTTTCACAGCGCAGCATGCTAATATCACTACAAAAGGAAGTACGGAAATCCCTTTGAGACATCGTAGGTCATCGGCTGACGTGATATCAGCGAGCACAGTTGATGGAAAAGGGAAAAATATAATAGAACATACTGAGTTGAGTATCCGTTTCGAGCGACCCAAATAGAGACCATAATGTCTGCTGTGCATCATTTGGGCGGAATGGGGAACGTTAAAAGGCCTCATATTGACAGACTCTCTCTCACTCTAGCAGTATTCATTTACACACATAGACACGTTCGCACATATACACACATCCCCTCGTGAAGTCACCGACTAATGAGGCCTACGGCTGGAGATGGTTCCGTCACTGAACTTGCCCCCTTTTCTTTAACTCTCTCTATCTGTATCTCAAACTCGGCTACACTCTCGCTTCGCTCTCTTTCTCTCTCTCTCTCTTCGCCTCTCTCTAAAACGTGAACCTGATTGATAGCAGTGATTCGAGTGAGAAAAAGGAAATGGGAAATTGAAAAATGGCAGAAGAAGATTGCAAACAACGCACTGATTATAAACTCTGCGAGGAAACAAAAGGCCCTCCCACTGCCTCCTCCACCCCCCACCCCGCTAGGCGGGAGCAGGTGTGTGTCTGACAGGTGCCTGATTGAGGCCTGAAGAAGACATTACCACTGCAAGCAAATGGACGTGTTTAACGTCCCCGGATGCGGTTAACGTTTTGGGCTGATAGATGTGATTATGAGGATATGAGCAGGGGTTGGGTACAGGTGTTAGGGGGGATTGGACCACAAAAAGGAGGTGTGTTATTCTGGTGATGAAAATAATCAATCGTTACAATTAATTGCATTTCATTGCGAAGGTCATCAGCCTCTGGGGACGTAATTAATATGTCTTACTCAGTTACAGAGCAACAGTGACACAGGAGGACAGATTTAGTATTATTATACAAACAAATGCCGGGGCAAAAATAACCTCAATTACCTCTTTGTTAATGTCATTTATTTGAGTCTTTTGATGTTAAATGTATCCATATTTTAGAATAAAAAAACAACAGCGCTTTCATAACACTCCAAGAAATGACTTGTTATGGCCAACAGCTTTGTGGATTCCATAAATGAGCGAGCATCTTGGCCAAAGCCCCAGTGGTTTAATATTCTCTGAGAGCTTCCAGACAGCAAGTAGTGGTGCAGCAGCTGTCTCTTGACCCTGCCGAAGCCTCACTTACCCCCTGACCAACTCCTTTCCACCGGGCAGGCTGTGGTGATGACAAGCCTGTCAGAAGCGTCTCCTAATGTCCTAATTACCCCTCACACAAACACACTCACACTCACACACACCATTACGTCTGTGAACCATGCGTACCTGGGTTTTTCCGTCAGCCTTACTTAGGTGAGGCATTCCAGCATCTCTAGAATAGCAAAGATTCCTCCCTAAAGGCTCTTTGAGAGGCTTTGACTCGTGTCGATCAGCACGTGTTTTTTGGCCTGCATGTTAAATAAAAGTTTGAGTCGTTCTCCTCTGCGAATAAAACATGTTTTGTTTCTTTAAAAGAAAAAACTGAGACTCTGAGAGGAGGCTGTCGCCTCTGAGGTGGCAAAAACACAAAAATATGCTGCACTACCCGAAATAGAAAGTCTGGGTAGGATGTGATGTGTCACTTCACCAGAGGTTAAGCTTTGTATCGTGTGAGGACGCCTCTCTGCTGCCTGGTTTTTGGGTACTGAACACTACCTGAGTGTTTAATTGAGGCTGCTCCTTTTATTGGCTCCTTCAAAGACATTTTCATTTCTTCTTGTGAGTTACAGGACCTCATCATGTTCGCTAATGAGACTACACACCTTTTTGTTACGGTTTGAAAGACACAGATGCCTTAATTCATCTTTCTACTCATGAGAATGCCTGCCTATCATTATTCATGTGCAAATCCTAGATGCCCGTAGCACTTAACTAAGAGCAGCAGATTCAATACATCTGCTTTTTATCTGCCAGCATTTATGAAGGATTATCCCATAATCTGTTGGCGTAAAAAACTCTCTCCGGCCACACGTGTCCTCCTGACTTTCCGTGAGCACAGCACAGACATTCAGGTCATGGATTGGTCGTTTGCAAAGCATATCCCATTAACAGCGAGCAATTAGCCTCCTCTGTGGGGATATTTGCAAAATCTCCTTTTATTGCAATTTATCGAGCAGAAGAATTCTTTGCATCTCTTGTTAGCAGACCAGATTAGTATGTTATGTTGAAATTGAGACTAGGGGAGAGTTAATCTGAGTATTCCCTGAAGTGCAGGTGAGTATTTCTGATACTTCACTGACAGGTCGGACCGGATTAAGCCTTACTTGTCAGGTGATAATTAAATTAGAAGGTCAAGGCTGTAAATAAAAGTAAGATCTCATGGAGGTTGATTCAGGAAGATTATCCTCTTGCACAGATGGGCCATAGTATATTTCTTAAACTGTTATTCACACCTCTCGAGAATTTCAAGTTGTAATCACCTGTTTCAAAGTTTTGGCCGTAAATTGATCCCATTAGCCACATCTATCCAATATCCCAGTCACACACCTTCATCGTTGGCCTTTCATCTTGCTCCTCTCTACTTAAATATAATTCTCTCCACTCATCTCACTCTTTTGGACTGCTGGTTTGCACGCCTACCACCTCCCCATCACAGCCGAGCCTTAACAGATGCATCAACTTCATTATTAATCAGTCTCAGCAGGGTCATCAGCCACCACCATCAGTATCCAACAGTGGCCCTGCTGCTCCCCTCGATCACATCCCCCCGAGAGAGTCTGAAGACCAAAGACTTTCTGAAAAACTAATTATCACATATCATCTGTTGTATTAAAGGACCATCTTTACATCGTTTTCTTTCTCTACTGACGGAAATACAACTACATCACTCATTAATGCTCAAGGCAAAAAGAAAAAGCAACGCACAGGGCATCATGTGTATAGCTTTATTGTAACAAAGAAATACCGAAACTCCCTTCTTTTTCTTTGGACATAGTATTCTGAAACAATCCTGGCTCAAGGTCCACCTGATAACTTTTTTCAGAGCTGTCAGTGTCATTAGGCAGTCCTCACTGGGGGATGGATTTTTCTCTTAATTGCGTGAGGATGGATCGTAGGACAAACTGTTTGAGCGCCGTTATCATTTCTTTAAAGTGTTTCTATTTTCCTTGTTATCTTAAAGTTAGGCAGTTCCAGCTCAAGATTCACCCTCTACAATGCTTTTCGTTAATTATCCATTGATTTGATATGTATTTTGCCAATTATTGTTGAAAGTGTGTGTAAAGATGATAACTACAATTATGTTAAGCCCAAGTTCAGATGTGATAACTGAATCAAACCTAAATTCAGTTTGCTGAAGACTAGGAGACACAGATCCCAGTTAAATTGACTGAAGTTAGTTTTTTCATCATTTTTGATTTAAAACAGAGTCATTAATAAACAATCAGTTATTATAAGTTTTCAGATTCAAGTTGTGTCAACAACAAATGACCAAACTAATCATTTCAGCTCAGAAGTATATGATGGTGTGGGTTCATATATGCAAAATGAGGCTAATTTACCTTTCTATAGCTAATGTGTATCGTATTTTATGTTGATTTGATAATCACAACTAAGAAAGATGTATTTTTTTATTCTTTTTTTGGTCAGAATAGCTGAAACTTTTCCATTTTTGTTTTAAATTTCCTTTATTCTAACCTTAAACATCTGTTGGGTTTATCGGGTCCACTCTGCAGGAGTTTGCGTCTCTGCTCTATTTACTTGAAGAGAAAAACTTTGAAACCCACCTCTGATCCTTCTAATTAAATGAAAACACAGTGGGCTTCACATAGCGAGGCGGATTCACTCTGTGCACACAATTACATGCAGTTCTTTTAACCGACTCTGTTGTGTTCTCATATGCAGTACGATCACACACTAGGTTGACATTCAGCAAGCTGCAGATCATGAGAGTAAATGAGTAAAGGAATGTTTTACCTGAAAGGGAGAACATTAATTCAAAGGCATCGCACTGGTACTAAGACGAAATGTTGCCTCATTAGTGTTACCCACTGCTTTTTAAAGAGCAGCAGTGATAGAGATGGAGAGAGAGAGAGAGCTCGATAGAGTGAGGGATAGAGCGAGAGATGCGATGAGCCTGAAATCTTATTTACCTCAATATTTGAAAAAATAGTGATTATTATTATTTGTATAATTATTATTATATCCCTGCAAAGTCAGGTATATTGTGTAATCATCATCGCAGCGTCCGTGTTCACCATCACAGATCCTCCGTGTTAGCGTGATAACTCAAAACTCTATCATGGATCCTTTTGAAAGTTTAGACCAACATAGACCTTAGTGCGAGGAAGAACTGGAATTTTTTGGGGTAAAGTTCGGTTGTGCATTTCTGAAACTAGGGGGGCTCTTTATGTGCAAAATTGTCAGGACATAATTTCTAGAGTACTGATCAGATTTAGTCCTAACTTGATCTATCAGCATCGACTCCAGGAGATCTACATTGTTTTTATTGTGATCTACTCTCATAGTTCATATTTTACTAATTTGCTAATCTCTCTTTTTACGAAAAACACAGTTTTTTGGACATAACTTCCTAACCGTTAGTTCTATTTAGTCCAAATTTGGTGTATGTGATTTGACTCAAGGAGATCTATCTTATAAATATTGTATTATACTCCAATAATTCATACTTTTCTCTCTTGGGGGGAGCTTTTCTTTTAACGAAAAACATTGTTTCTGGCTTCCGAGGACGCCAACGTAGGTCTAGTTATGTCAGTGTGAGTTTCTCCTCTTCTGCCCCCAAATGTCAACAATGGATATGTTTTCAAGAGGAAATGCAGCATTACTACAAGTAGAGAGGGACTGTTGCATACCCTAACCCACATGTGGGTTCCTGACAATAAGGCTAATTGTGGTATAGAACAGGAGTACGGGTTTCAGATGAAAAGGAGACGAGGTGAGGACACAAGGACAGACATTTTTTGGAGGACAGTCGGCCTACCGATCTCATTCCACGTGATTAACAGACTGGTGCAGTGGCTGCACTCGCATGAATGCCGCCGCATACATTCCCCCCGAAATCTGTCTGTCTAAGCAGAGCGACAGCCATGACATCTAATCACAGTGGAGCTGGCACCTCATAACTTCTACCTAATGTGCTGCAGGTACAGAGCAGAGGAGGGGAGAATGGCAGACACACCACTGTTCTATTTATAACCCCTTCAGAGGCCAACAGCAGGATGTGGATCATACTGAAGGGTTAGGGAAGGTATATCACAAGTCTCTCGGTTTAGTTTTAGGCCTCGGTTGATTAATCACTAAGATAGCCTGATGTTATGGCAATGCATTTTACTGGGTTGCACTCATAAAACGAGGGCAAATATACTACACGTACAAGATGATAATGAGTCATTTACATAATGTTGCTACAACATTATAATTACCTGGCAATTAAGCAGCTCAAAAGCCCCATAATGGGCTGTCCTGAGAGCTGGTAGGACTGGGACACATATGGCGTGTTCATTCAAGCTCAAGTTTAACCTCTTTCACTGGCATTCCCTCTCTATTCGTTGAAATCTCTTTTGGCTGAAGCACAACTTGCCCCAGAAGCCTCATTACGTTGAATTATTGCATAATTAAGATAAAGTTTTGTGTGACACTTCAAAGTTTGAAAGATGCAGAGCCTTGAAATATTGCCCCAATGTTCAGAATTTGTCTTGCAACATGTGTGATTACTCACCCACACTTCTTCGTCCGGAGGGATATGCTGACACGTTGAAAATGCACAAAGGACTGTAACAAGGACATGTGTCATACCTTACACCCTTATTAGACCGGCAATGACAAGCAGTCACTTCAACATAGTGAACTGAAGCACTGAGCTCACATTGCTCACAGCGCCAGCGAAGAAGCTTCAGGATGTCAATATAATAAAAGATGCTGTGTGAAATAGAAAAGGTAGATATGAATATGTAGCGGGGGCAGGGGGGATGTGTGAGTGTGTGAAAGAAAAGAGAACGAGGAAGAGAAAGGTGATTGTTTAGGAATAGCAGACAATGAATGATGGAAACTCTCACGGGGGGGCCTGGCCCTGAGAACTGCTGCAGGGACTTGGGAACATGCCAGTCTCCCATGCCCTATGAGGTGCCAGCTCGGTTCCGAATGGGTGCTCCTCTCTCCAGGATACATCACGGGTCCTAGGGGAGGCAATGTCTGCGCCACAGTGGGGATAGACTGGAATCTCAATCAGGGACATGGAGAGTTGCCGGGTGGCTCAGGGGGCGACACCAGGTCCTCATATTCCTTTTGTACCTCTTTTTTAATAAGACAAATGGTTGAAGAGGAAAAAATGGCTCGTTATGAGGATGAGGATGATGATGATGATGATTATGCTGCCTTTTGTATCTATCTTGATTTGTGAAAAAGTGTTACAGGGCTTAGGTAGAAATAATAAACCATTTTCAAGTTGTCTTAGTTATAACTTGAATATTGTCCTCTTCTTGCATGCTGTCTTCTCACAATCTGTCTCTTTTCTTCTCTCCTGCCTCACACGTTCCTGCCTGCACTGCAACAGTAGCTGCTGAAACCATGACAGGTACTTCTTCTTTTTTTCTGCCTCCTGTTCATTCTGGATGTGCCTTGCTTCGGTCTTTGTCTATTGATTGGCAGTCTATCGCAGCCCCCTGTGCATGTTTACACAAATTGGTGGTTTAATTGTATTGGTATAGTTTTTTAGGAAGTGAAGAGAGTAGGAAGAGAGAATACTGCGCTTGCAAATTAATGCTTTTTGTTTCTTTTTTCGTTCCTTTTTAAAAAAAAAATCAACATCTTGCCAAATGTAATACATCATTTCCACTTCAAAGACGCAGCAAATAACAGAAGGTGACTTGAGATTGTGAAACGAGAAAAATGTTCTCAACTTTGTGATATTTTACCGATAATCCAAATTTTGCTGAAGATGTAACAGAAGTAGTAAATATTAGAAGAAGTAAATAACACAGAAACATTTAATATGTCATTTGGACATACATTGAGTTGAATGAAATGTTGTATTCTGAAAAGTAACCACTAACCACAGCTGTCAGACAAACGCAGTGGAGTAAAAGGAAAGTTTCTCCCTCTGAGATGAAGTGGAGTAGAAGTTTAAATAGCATACAATGGCAATAGTCAAGTACAAGGACCTCACAAGTGTACTTAATTACAGTACTTGAGTAAACCTACTTAGTTACTAGCATTCTGCCCAGTTGTTATCATTGTTACTAGAGGTCCACATAAATAAAAAAGCTCCCACAAGTCAGCACAATATGAACTATTGGAAATAAAATACAATATATATACGAGATAGATGTCCATGAGTCAATTAATATTTAGCCTACCAAATAATTTAGCCTAAGTCAGATCAACGGTTGAGAAATTCTTGCAGGAATATGTTTGGAGGTACAACTGTTCTTTTCCAAATTCAATCCAGCGCTTCCTCGCACTAAGGTCTATGTGGGAATAAAAATTTTTAATTGATCCGTGAAAAAGTTTTTGAGTTATCGTTAAAACTCAAAGGATCTAAAGGGGATCTAAAAACATTATAAAAGAGCTACCACATCCTCTCAGCCACCATACGAAGCAAATAAATATGCGACATAGAGGAGTTAGCAGACATGTTAGCGTTGGATGCTTCAAATCCAAACCAAAATACTGCACATAATTATGTTCAGAAATGAATACCTGCAATATATTCTATTAGAATGTCATTCAAATTGGTTATTTGGATAAAATGGTTACACTTCTATGACACAATGTCTGAACATGAGTTTTGTGTATGTGGCCGCCTCCTCCATTCTCTGTTCGGAAAAAATAACTACAAGAAATGAATTACCCCTCTGGTGTTTTTATAAACTTCCCTCCAACAGGTGACGTTCCATGAATTGTTGAATGTAATTGTTTGAAGTCAAAGAAATGAAAAATGAATTGAAAACATGGTTTACATGTTGCTCATCGATACTGAAAGACAATTACATGGTTTTTGTCCATGCACCGGCAAAAAAACTGAAACTGGGAGTTGTGCATCTGAATGGATTATTTTTCATTCCTTTATATACCATCAGGAATTTGCCAAATATCGGGCTTTTCTTACAAATAGGAACTTGGAATATTCAGTTGCATTTATTTTTTAACTCAAGAACTGTCTTTCATTACAGATCAGCTATCTGTACTTTCATTGAATAGTTACATTTTATGTAACTTTATATCTCCAATCCATCACATCTCAGCTGCAACGATGCTGCCATCTCTTTCGCTTTTACACCATCAGTTACCACACAGCAAAAACTGCAGTGTTGAAAGCGGGGCGTTAAACATTGCAGAGGTCATTTTCAAATTTGTATTCTAAATAAACCCTATAAGACTGCTGTGATGAAATCTGAAAAAGGTTTTAGACAGTTAAACACCCTCGGCAGCGAAATACAGCTTGTGTGGAATGCAGCAGCAAATTTTTAAAGCCATAAATTAGTTATATAAAAGCAACACTGACAATCACTGTAATCTGCATGTTGAGGGCTTTTTTTATTTTAAGATTTAAATCTGCACATTAGACTTACATTGTATGTTTTGAGAACATTTTGTTAGAATTTTAGTATCATATATTTCAGGATTGGTTTTCACTTCTAAAAGTTAAAGGTCTCAGTACATTATAACTCAAATGGTTTGTAGCGTTGTGGTTCATTGTCAGAGATGATCTCATTCGTGTTAATTCAGCCCTGCAGAGATGTGACTAAGCTCCGCCCACACAAAAAATGATGGCGGGGAAAGTTAAGAAGTCATCCTGAGGGGCCGGAGAGTCAAACTCCAACAACTGAGAGAGATGCTGCCGCTCTGACTTAGTCTGGGTTAGGGTTAGAGTTGTTCTAATATTTCCATGCAGACATTCTAAAAGTGTTAACTTTGACTATAGTTGTTGTATTACCGCTGACAATTGTCATGTGTAAATTTGTTATTTACTTAACAACATTAATTCCTGTTTCTCCTTTGTGTTTGGTAATAGGGTCATTTAAAATTTTGTCAATCCATTAATAATAATTATTTGATAATAAACGCTACAAATAAATATTAATTAATGTTTTTTTTTTAGTCTCTGCAGACCTTTTGTGGAGGGAAAGTTAATAAAGCCTAATTGAACCATGAAGTATGACTTCTCTTAGATTTTGTGCAGTCTTCCATTTTTTTTTCTGCAGCCTTCCATTTTTATATTAACCGTTGTGATTCGGTGGGAGTTTGTCTTTGGTGAGGAGAAAAAAGATGATCAAACGAATCGGTACGCAATTTTTTGAAACCTTCAGTGGATCTAGGAGAAACACTGCACTAATTATACCCTAAGACAGAGACCTTCTCAGTGTGGAACATCCTTAAATCAGTATTTCATCATGAGGACCAGGGCTTATTGACCGAGTGGGATGAAGTGACGCACCCAGCAGTGAATGGCAGCATCAGAGGACGAGAGGGAGAAACTTTTATTGTTAATGACTGTCTATAGTCCTGCTTGTTCCTTGAAAGGACACGACTGCTCCAGACAACCCCGACTCAAGGGAGAGGAATTGGGGGCTGGTTTTCCTGCTTTTTTGCTACACCTTTCATGTCTTTTGATGTTAAAACAAGAGGGGAAAGCTCAAAGAGAGATCCAACTTGATTCAAAGGTGCCGGAGTCTGAGGTTCTGCTGGAGGAGCTGGTCGGCTAAAACTTCATGATTTCGTCAAGTTTTGTCCAAATTGGTCGGGGAAGGTGCTGCTTAGCATTTTGAGTGCGGCTGATGATCCGAGCCAGACACTTGATGCCAGATTGTACATCCCCTCAGAGGGTGCACAGACTTTTGAAGCCCTGTATTTCTCTCCGACTGTTTCATTCAGTATGTTGTTATGCAGGAACAGGAGGGCAGCCATGTGTAGAGATGCAGGCACTTTACTCTTCCAGACAGCTGCTGGAATGAGTATGAATTTATCAGCCAGTCATCTGTGCCATTCCATGCCCACTCGCCCCCCGTCCCCCGTCCCCAACCACCGCCCAGAATTAATGACTGCCTCTCCTCATTTGCACCAAATCATGACCAGGGTGCTGAGGCAATTGAACATGTTTACTGCAATTGAAAACGCCCTTCATGTTTCACAAAGTGGCCTGTTTTCACTTTGCTGGGATTGCTAATCACAGAAAAGTTATTTATGTATGTTTTGAATTGGAGATGAGTCTAGTCTGTGATAATGGTGGGGGGACCAAACTTGCTTGGGGCTGCTAAACCTATCCGTCGTGTGCCTTTTCCGTCAGTCCAACAGATTGGAAGTGGAATAACATTGCTTTGAGGCCCCTCTCATATTTTGATTGCCAAGTACAGTAATGTGAAAAAAGTATTGAACCTGGATTAATAGAACCTAGATTTACTTAATTTACATTTTTCTAATACTAAACTGTGTCAAATTGGTAAACATAATTTAAGTTTAAATTACAAATGAAGAAATCCAGAACGTAAATAATCAGTGTGAAAAGGTGTCTGTGTCTCATTCATTAGGGTCACGGGCAAAGTGAAAAAAGTATTTACACCCTTAGAGACTAAATGAAAAACTACTTGAATAACTGGTTGGAGCTGGAGACACATCCGGGCCTGATTAATACCAGCCCTGTTCAGTTAAAATCTCTTAAAATAAAAAGGATAATAAATAAATAAGATCACTTAAATAGACAATCAGTGATGTCAGAGACTGACGTCAGGTATCAGAAGTGTTTGGTTGCAGTTGTAGCTGCTAAAGGTAGAACAGCTAGATATTAAATTCAGGGGCTGAATGCTTTTTCAGCCGAGGGATTTAGGTGACGCATCGCCTTTGATATTGCTGCTGCACATGTATGGAGGGGCTCCAGTATCTGTATATTTTTGCTCCTCACGAAAGAAACGTTTTTAATTTGACACTTGTTAATTATCCATCGAGTAATTTATGCATCTACTAAGGAGTTAATGGCGTACTTGGCCACATTTCTACACGACTGAGTGGAAATGATGATGATGATAGAGAAAATTATTATTTACTCATTCATAATTTTAGAGCCAACATTTAAATGTAAGCTATTAAAAATGATTTGGATTTTTTATTTGCAGGTTGTGAAATACCTCATCTTTCTTAAATATAACTTAAAAACTTTCTCATAGTCTGATTGGCCCAATAAAATCCTGTGGGCTGTTATTGACACTCCCTTAGGAGGGGATTCTTTCTGCCTTAAGCAGTGAGTCTGTGTTCATGCAATCATACTCTGTACTTTGAGTTAATGTAGGTTATGAGAACCAAATGCTCACACTGTTTGCCAATGCAGTAAGTATTATGGCCTTTGTGGAGAGCGTTTGGAACTGGGTCTATAAGTTCTACAATTAATGCAATGCAGATGCAATATTTCCCTAACCCGAAACCCCGTCTCTGAAAAATGAGTTGCATTTACAATACATTTCTAAGGGAACGGCAAACGTTGCCTGGATTGAGCTCTGAGACAATATATATTTGATTGAATGAATCTCTATGTTTATGAGTCACGCTCTACATGGCAGGAAAGAAAGAACAAAACGCAGGCACTGGTGAGGATGTTAGAGAAACATCAGGTTTTTGGATGAGTGTACCGGAAAACAAATTACGTTCAATATCTTACTGGTATTTTCTTAATCAACATATAAGTAATAAATGTTTCTATATAACATCTCTCCATCATGTTAATAGATGATGTATCATTTCTTTTCTGATTTAAATGTATTTGCAGTTGTTTTAATGTGATATTGAGGAAATAGGGCTGCCTTCCATTTACTAACGTGGTAATAACCTTAAACAGTCCTTGAAGTGACTACTGGACATTTCCGGAGAGAAGATTTAATGAAAAGATCTATTAATTTGCTCAAACACATGACAAATTCACATTTTTCTGACCAAACATATGCCGGTTGCACCCTTATCACAGACCGATTTGATAGTCATGTAGATATTATCATAACTTTTTGCGAGACGTGTAGAACTAGTGTTGTAACCAAAGTTAATTCCCCAACCTTAACCTCACACGTTAACACAGATTTTCAAATACCAAAGATTGAGAATGGATGATTTACAGATATATCCAAATGTTTTTACAGAAGGATATGCACCAGGGTTCCTTCCCCTAGCATCAGTTTGAAAAACTTTTTTTAAATAAACGTTCTGCCTGCCTGTATTCATATACTGTCTCATCCATTCACTCATTCACTGCTGGCCCTTCCGCCCTGCTGACTGTTAGACGGTTTAGCCTGGTAGAACCTAAACCTCAATGACAAACTATCACCTTCTGCTTTTTAAATCCTGTGTCCTTTAATCAAATGATGACAGAGCCCATCAACACATTAGATAACTCAAAATCACAATTGGGCTCTTGTAGGTACTCTCTGGACATAATCTGTCTGTTCTACCTTCCTGCTGTACTGAACAGCGTGGAAGGAAATGTGTAGGTCATTGCAGCAGACAGGTCTGAGCAGGTCTTTGTCCAACAGAAGTGAATTTCCTCTTTGCATGCCACATTCTCACTGTTCATTTAGAATAACGCTGCTTTGGCTTTCCGTTGCCATTGTCACTATCTCAAAATGCAGATTTTTGTTTTTTCTCCTCCACTTTGTAAATGTCAGAATGCAACGGCGGTGTCTGACAGCTCCGGCATGTGAATTTCTCCGGCGTTTTTGATATATTCTTGGGGCCGTGCATTCTTGGAACATTGTTCTCCATTGTTGTGAATCCGCTGCATTAAAACGTATTCTACAAACTCCCTATGCTTTTTTGGCTCCTGCCAGATAAATACTCTTAAAGCGTAAGGTGACTTTTGATTCTCTCTCTTGAAAGACGAAAGGAAAACAGAACCTGGCTTTTGATACCGGGGCTTTGACGTGAGATGTAAGTTACGATGACAAGGTCCAGGGTCTGTCTCTGGTAACAAAGCCAGTGTACTGAGAGCGACACCGATGGTTACAGCACTTTTATTCCAAGAGATACAGAACGGAACAGCTGAGCACACTGAGCCCACTCTGGTCACATGGAGCATCAGATGGAGGGCTCTGATAAAGCTCAGCCATAAACAGTATCCAGCCCGGCTCATCTCTGTCTTTTTGTCTGTTTAACTCCCCCTCTCTTTTTTCTTCCTCCACCCGTTCCATATCTACGACCAGCACTTTCCTGCATTCATTCTTCGTATATTTTTCCTACTACCCTCTCCTCTCTCTCTACCTTTGTGGGCAGCGGAGCTTACAGCCCATCTGGCACTGACTTGCAGATCCCACTCTGAGCTGGGGGAGATCAATTGTGACAAACATTGCACATGGCTCCTATATTAAAAGGATTAGACATGGCTGCAAACATCTTTGCGCTGTGTTTGTGTTTACATGCGGTCCCTGTTGTATGGAATACAAAGGCCGTAAATGTCCAGTCTCTAATCTGATCTTTGGTTTTCTCCCATCTGAATTTTGTTCTGTGTTTTGAAGTTGAAGGTCAGAACTTGGCGACTGACAACATAACAGTGATTGAGGGCGAAATGGCCACCATCAGCTGCAGAGTGAAGGACAACGACGACTCTGTCATCCAGCTACTCAACCCCAACAGGCAGACCATCTACTTCAGAGACGTTAGACGTAAGTCTTTGCGTGTGTTAACCATGTCTGCAAATAAGTTGTTCACGTGCAAAATCCCACCCGGCCATGAAAGGATGTTCCGTTCTAAAACAAAGTCCTGTTTTTTAGTTTTATGATAACAAAGTTCATTGGAGACACATGAAATGTGAGTGTGTTACGACCCGCAGTAAACTCTCTTCACCCAAAAGGACAAGCTGCACAGTACAAGAGTTAAGTTCGCAAAACAGAGAAAGAGTCTAAATTTACTAAAAATAAGTTCATTATCAACACAAGCCAACCAAAATTAAACACTTATCAGTGATAAACATTATGGTTGGAATAACAGTTGTTCTCACAAACCCCCCACAGCGCCCCGATGTACCCTTGAAATGGGCATTCACTGACGACTTTAGATACGTTTTTGTCCTATTCCAACTCACTCTAAAAATAAATCGTCTGCTAAAGCTCACAACTTGAGCGATGTTTGGCTCGTTGGCCCCTGCAGCCAGTTGTGGCAATTGACAATTGTAAATAAAGATTTGTTTGAAAGCTCCGAGGCAGGAAGAAGTGCTTTGCTAACAACATGCTAACAAGTCAGAAACAAGCTGCCTTGATAACTTTTTGTAATCCTGTGTGCTATAAACTCGTAAAAGCAGAGTGTAATTGGACTCGTAGGATGCTAGGACGACGTTTACAGTTTGGCTAGTTTACTTTGCAGAGAGAACTGGAGGTAAACGAGCTACGTTTGACTGAATAGAGGGATAACTTGATAGCTACTATAACCACTGAGCATCAAAAGGCACTGACGTCAGCCGCTCAAGTCGTGGCTCTGTTTCAAAGTCGGCTGACCAAAATTTCTAACTTGCCAGAAAACCATCCCATCATCTGCCGGTCGTCCGTAAGCTGCTGATCAACCGTCCACTTCTAAGCTCTACGACATTCAACGCCAGACAAGCCCAGAGAGTCAGTCGGGGGTCGTGAGGCTCAAATTGTTTAGTACACGCCCGTCTTTAGGTGTACATTTACCCCCATTTCAGAGACAGTACTCTGTCTTAGCCAAAAAATAATCCAACTACAACCCAACAGAAATAATGTCCAAAAAAGGACAGATAATCGGGTCAAGACACAGTTTTTCCGGACAGAACTTCTTTATCCCTGGTCTGAATTAGTCCAATTTTGGTGCATATGGAACATCTGAGATCTATCTTGTAAAACACTGTTTCCGAGAACAGAACTCAAAAACTATGTCATGGATCATTTTCATAGTTTATAGGACTTAGTGAAAGGAAGAACTGGATTGATTTTGGAAGGGTGGGTGGTATATTTCTGAAACAAGGGGGAGCTTTATATCCAAAAGTTTTCACGCGATGATTTCTCAACCGTCACTCTAAATTTGGTTCATATTAATCAACTCAAGGAGATGTTTTACTTTGATAGTAAGACGTATTCGTAATTTTTTACTCTCTAGACTATCATTTTTTTTATGAAAAAGGCTGCCTGCTCTTTGCCATGGTATTATACATGATACATTTCATTTTACATCTCATCATCTCATCATCTGAAAGTGTTTTTAATTCTACATAACTCATAATCCACTACAAAGTCACAATGTTGTTCTTGTAAGAGATTTATGGCGGTTTAAATACTTTCTCTATCTATTACCATATATTGTGTCAGTTTCACATTTCAGGACATCTTGTAACAAAGGAATCTCATTTTATAATGTTGTACTGAAAATATCACATATGAAAACAGGATAGCCTCGGTCTTAAGTTTAGAATGCAGAGAGATAAATATGAAATAAGTGGTACCATGATGTGAATAATTCAGTGTCTTTTTCACTGTGTGATTTTACAATAATTTCTTAGATTAGAATATTGAGCGTTGTGATTACGCATGAACATATGGACAACTTCTACTTTGAGGTGAGTTTTTGGCTGTGCTTTTATTCATGTTTGTACCTGGCATTCAAGCCAAGATTCAAGGTGAATGAGAAACACCCTTCACTTCAGTCTATATTACATCCCAGCTGTTATTTCACACGTCGAGGTTTTCAGACGCGTTCCATTTTCTCACATTCTAAGAGCATCAAGGGAGTTTTAGCCCACATCTTTGTCATATTCTGACAAAACACCCGAAGCGATCAGGAATATGGCAGGGAGGAACGGATTCATGAAAGGCAGAGGCCACGTTATGCTCAGAAATGTGAAAATAATTATTCTGACACCAAGGAATACACAGGGACTGGGGTTTAGTGAGTTTAAGTCGGCAATTATGGTTGATTAGATTTCAAACTTTGGTAACAATCTATGGTGGCTGAACTGTTTCTACAAGGTTATTCTCTATTATTTTGCTTCACATGCATATGCAAATGTTAGATTTTTGCTTCCATAGTCAATGTGGTTACATTCTCAACTAAAAAAAAACAAAAACATTCCGAGATTAGATCTCAATATATTTATGTCTGATTCTGGCTCAGTGTCATTAGGTTTGGATTTCTGGGTTCCCATCAATGGGGTCTAGTGAACCCCCAGCACTATACCAGGCTCTGCTCCTCAAGGACTGCTGTTTGTGTGGGGACCCCTTCAGCCAGAGGCATTGTTATCTGTGAACGGGGTTGCTCCACACAACGCCAGTTCTTTGTATACAAGCACGCCAACAGCAGCAGCACACAAAGGGATCATCAGGAACAGCAGCTACGAGTGAGACTGCAGGTCTCACTAAAATAAGGAACTAATAAATAAAAATAGCTTTCACATCCCAGTGAAGGCCAGATAAACATATTCTATTGCAGCAAATACAGATCAATTTTGTCAAGGGTAAGAGTGAGTGTTTTTGGGACTAGCTGTTTATTCTGCGAGACGCAGTTAATGATAAATGCAGGTTGATGGAGTTGTAGTCTGAAATGGGAAGAGTGAACTTTTATCAGCTGAGATGGACCTGAATGGATGGTGATGTGATGTCACCCCATAATCTTTTTTTTTTTTAGTTGTGTTATTTAATTTTGAAAATCTTCAGTGATCAAAGTGATGCTCTGCTTAAACTCTTTATTCTCTGAAGCATCAAACATGTCTTATCTGATACATATATTTAAACACATGGTATGGCGGTGGAGTCTTTAACCCTGGGGTCAGGCTCAGGTTAAGTTTAATCCTCTCTCTCTCTTTATATACTGCATAAGTCTTTATATACGGCATTAAATAATGCCATAATTTCTTTTGCAACACAACATCACCTCCTCGACCTGTTAGATGTTTCTTCACCTGAACACACTGTGTTAGTGTACTGAACCCAAAAAATATGTAGGGTTAAAGTTAGGCTTAACCATAATTTTTCAAAAAACATATTAAGAAAAGCAGAATATATCTCTTTAAGAAGTGAAAACTGGACTCAACTGGACTATCTAATAAACAATAAGATACACAATCATCATAGTATTTACATTACATTATGATCTACGTGTTATTTACAATATACAATATGTCAAATTTAAATGAAATTATAACCAATACCACCTATGCCTACCTAAACTAAACTATAAAGTAAACTTATCTACTTCACAAGTTGTTTCTGAGGAGAAATTTTGAAGCCCACTACTCTCATGACATTTAATGGAATTGTTCCTAAATTTAGATTGTTGCTGATATAAACATTATTTGTAATCTTGTTTTGGGTGAAAAAAAACATGAAAGCTATTAAATATACCACTGTTAAAAATCCCATCCAAACATAAGTTTAAAAAAATGTAATACCATGTGTTTTTCACTTATAATTAGCAAAAAAAAACAGATCTTGAAATTTCCTGTGAAATCTTATTTTTAACTATATTAAACTAACATTAGAAAGTGTTGTGTTTCCATAACCTCCACCAAGAACGGAGGTTATGTTTTCACCCCTGATTGTTTGTCTGTCGATCTGTCGGTCTGTCTGTCCGTCTGGTCTCCTGCGCCTTCCACTTCTGCATCTCTGTTCAGCCCACTGATCCCCGAGCTCCACCCCAAAGGAACCTCTAAGGAATCAAAGACATTCTTGAAAGTGAGCCCCCACCTCTTTCCCCAAATGAACATCGAAGGAATCAAAGAAACAAGTTCCGTTATTGATGCTTTTATTTGATTCCTTTTATGTTCCTATAGGGGTGGAGCTGGGGGCTTTTGGGGCAGAACAGAGATTCTGAAGTGGAAGGTGCAGTAAAAACCGGCTACAGGGTGTTTGAGAGATACCCAGAGAGTTTGTTGGAGTAGTCGATCGACTACTCCAACAAACTCTCTGGCTTTGAGTAATCGACTACTAGAGTAGTCGATTACTCTATCGACTATTCTAGTAGGACGCTATTGCCAACGTCCTACTAGATTTGGACGCTGGCAATAACTAAGACATTTATAGAGATATCTGTATGAATTTTTCTTTAATTTTGGGTAATGTTGTGCCTGGTTCCTTTGAGGTTTTATACTGGAGAGAAACAGGAAATAATGCAACGATGGCTGTTGAGATAATGCCCTGCTAAAAGTCAGAGAGTGTGAAGAAGAGAATAACACAATCTGTTTTAAACATGGATAAATTTAGAGAGGAAGAAACAACGTAGGTTTAGATGTAGGTTTCGTCCCTTGGTGGAGGTTTGCGCTCTCTGAGTGATTTTTCGTAGTTAACAATTGTAATAAATAGGTAAATACATAGAAACAACAACTGAAATAGTAGGTATTTATCAAGTTAATGTATGTTATATTATATTATTCGGTAGTCACAAAAGGCATAATAAAAAACATGGAAACAAACGAGGCATCCTTTTACGGTACAGTTTCTGCTTACTTACTAGATAAATTGTCTTGCTGTACTTAGTAATCTTGTAGACCCTACATGGTACAATTTTGTGTGTATTGTGTGGAAAAGGAACTAATATTTAATTTACTCTAATTTAACATATAATTACTGGATAAATACCTGGTATTTCAGCTGTAGTTTTTCTGTATTTATCTCCTTATTATCAATGGTAAAGACCGAATAATATATTATAATTAACAATATATTTACTAGGTAAATACCTAGTATTTCACCTTTAGTTAATCTCTATTTATCTAACAGTTGCCAGAAACATTTGCGCAACAATACATTGAAATTTAGCAGACAAATACCTTGTATTTCACCTGTAATTTCTCTGTATTTACATATTTATCACCATTGTTTTCACTTTATAATACAATGTTACCATATATTTACAGGGTAAATTTCTAGTAATTAGTTATATATCCAGTTATAAATCTGCCTCTTGTGAAATAAATTAATTGTGTCACAGGTGAAGGAAGGTTTCCCTCCATGGCATGTGCTCCAGTTTCGTTTTCAGCGAGGACTTCCAAAGAGCTCAAACATATATCAGGGGACGGGGTTTCATGTTGATACTGCCCCGAGACCTTGGGTAATGATCATGATGTTAAGTGTAAAGCCTGAAGGGAAATGGGAAACAGAGGCTGAATGGAGTTCATTAGCTTGACAGATGCAGAGAGGACTAGATAAAGAAGGCAGGTCAAAACATCAAAAGGGCTCCCAATCAAATGAACCAAAGCTGCTTTATGTAAAGGAGAGCTGCAGGAGGAGGGCTGACACTAAAGTAATGCAAGTAAAAACTCTGACGGAGATTGCTAACCTAGTTTGACAACATCAGAAGAATTTTCCGTCTATCCATACCTGTGTTAGAATATATACTCCTTAATACTTTGGATTTTCTTGGTAGGTGCATCCAATCCTCTCTACCTATGTGCCCTGATTTAATTAATGATGTACAACTGAATGCCTCTCCTTCTTCTTGAACATGTGGGTTTGACGCATCCATCCATGACCAGCCAGTCCATTTCGTAGAGTTCCTAGCTTGTTAGGACTCCTCATGAGCACTCTTCACACTTTCCTGTCTCTCTGAGTGCTCTGCCGACTATAAAGCTACTTTATTAATCAGCTAGTGGGAATCATTCTGAAACTCACTTTTCTTTTACTCAATTAAGGAGAAAGCTCTCTCTTCCCTCTGCTCCAGGTCTCATTTTCTCCTCGAGTTTTGTCGTCTTCCTCTGTCCCATCTCTCATTCTCACCCCTCTCCACTTCCCATTATGCCCCCCATTGCTCCATATCTCCTAGTTGTGTTATCCGTATCCTCACCATCTCTCTCTCATGTTTCCCTTGCAGCACTGAAGGACAGCCGGTTCCAGCTGGTGAATTTCTCCGACAACGAGCTGCGGGTGTCTCTGTCCAACGTGTCTCTCTCCGATGAGGGACGCTATGTGTGCCAGCTCTACACCGATCCTCCTCAGGAAGCTTATGCAGACATCACTGTCCTGGGTAGGTGTGAGGGTACTTTAGTCGACTCAAACTCAGCCTCCTCACAAACACCTTTATTGCATCTTGCTCCATTGTAGAGCGCTGAATATGAAACGATAATGATCTATGAACCTGTTATTTATAACAACCGAAACTCAATGTCAGTCAATTAGGATCTTTCGGCGCTTGCAGCCTAAAGAAAAGGAGCAGATGCAGAAGCTGGAGGCTCGTTCTATGTTGATTTTGGCAGCTGTGTTGACACTGTGACTCCCGGTGGATGTTGACTTGGCTTCTCCAAATGATTCCCCATTGAGAATCAGCTGTGCCACACTCTAATGCTTTGGCGTAAAACGTCTCTAGTTAAGCTTTATTATACATGCAGACATCCTGGGGTGACTGAAAGGAATTAAAAGCACTTTGAAGTAATTATTCTAGTTGTGCATTTGAAAAGCTGCAGTATTTATGAACCAATGGTTGCATTGAAGAGTCCTTAAAATAAAAACCCCAGGGACTTTTTGGTTTCCTGTGACTGAACTTCTGCAAGTTTTCTCCAAAGTCTAATATAATGGACCAGGGACAACAGTGCCTCATCTTTTACTGTGTAAACCCTTGTAACCAATTCTTGCCTCCCTACATTGGTTGCCAGTCAAATCCAGGATTGATTTCAAGATTCCTTTAACAAGGTGAGGCACCTAGTTATATCAGAGAAATTTTAACCTCTTCTAATGCACCCGATTTGTCCCAGGGTGAAGGCTGGGGAACAAGGAGGACTGGGTTTTTGCCATCAGTACCCCTAGGCTATGGGATTCCCTGCCAAAGCATATTAGGCTTTCTAACACACTACCTGTTTTTAAATCATCGCTTAAAACAATTTTTTTTTTTTTTACAAGAAAGTCGTTTCTGTTTAAGGATTTGATTTGTAATTGTTGATGTACAACATAACTGTTTTTATTTTATTTTATTTGTTTTAGTATTGTGTATTTTGTGAAATGCTTTTGTAACTTGGTTTGGATAAGTGCTATGTTTATTAAGTTATTATTAATATAAAAAAAATGGTTAATATGTTGATTCCTTTTTCTCATCTATGGAAATAAAAACGGATCCTCATACTTGACCGATTAGGTTTTTAAGACACACATGACCACTGGAGAGTACGCTCAAAAACAATTGGATAAAATAACTTGTTCCCAAATTTCCAATATAATTCTCCAATCTTATTAAGAGTTCAAATAACAGACACATGCGCAACAAACATGAGTGTATTGGGTAACTGCAGCATTGTCTGTTAAACATGGATTATGAAAGGTCAGCTGACTATACTGAGCAAAATTAATTTAAAAAAAATGCATTATTTTATATTTACTTAACTGAGTTAAAGCTGTTCTACATGAGACAAACAAACAAACCTATTGGTTCTTGTGTGCTAAAAAAAACATAACTATTATGTATTTAACCATCACAGGTTTTAGATTTATTAAGATACTGTCCTTACTTGATTTGGCTTTGTAAAATATTATGGTTTGTGGTACGATATATGAATTGTTTTGGTTTTACATGAAGACTAATCACCCGGGTGTATTTGTTTGGTTCATGTTATTGGGGACTGTTGGTCAGCTGTGTTGGTTCAAACACAAAACAGAATAAGCAACACAATTTGACATAAATCATAAAATCCATGGTACTTAGAACAGGGATCATACAAACTAGAGAAAGACAAGTGTTGATGTTTTAGGGCTTCATGCACAATGTCTCAATAGTTTCAATGAATTAAATGAAGTGGAAATGTAATCCGGATATAACTATTAATGACATTGGTCAAAACTCCAACTTGTCCAATACCGTGATCTCTGAACAATTACCTGTAAAACTATTGGGAACACTGCTAAATGAAAATAACAAAAACGGTAAATATTTGAGGGTATTTTCAAAGGACATGCCACTAATCCTGTAGTGCTGTGTAGTGTGTGTGTGTGTGTGTGTGTGTGTGTGTGTGTGTGTGTGTGTGCAAATGTTGCCATGCTGGTGTCTAACTGACAATTGCTTCTGATGTGGGTCAGTCCCGCCAGGAAGTCCAATCATCGAGAGTCATGAGGATGTGGTCAGCGAGGGGAACCAGACGGAGCTCACCTGCACAGCCATGGGCAGCAAACCGGCCGCCTCCATCAGATGGATGAAAGGGGAGGAAGAGTTGACAGGTCTGTAGCATAACAGCCTCCCCTTGTTTGCCTCACATGCTCCAGGCCTGTCCACTTCCATACAAGTCCTTGTCTCTGGAGACGTGTCCTCTCTGCAACAAAATGCAGTTTCCTCAAACATTAATGAGTAACATACTCGTTTAAGTATGATACTGACCTGCAGAGGCAGAAGATCAAACCTGGAACATGCAGCTGAAGTAAAGCGATGCGTTCTCTTCCTTCCTCTTCTTCTTTGAGTATAAATCTGTTAAGCTGCAGCATATTAGGATCAAACGATGCATTCAGGTCTGCAGGAGCTGCAAACCAGTCTCAACCAGCCTACATTTACAGCCATACTTTAAATGTTGGTAATGCCTCACTTCCCTTCAGATATGAAATAGTTGAAATAATAACTGAAGGAATTTCATGCTTTCATTACTATATCGATACATTCTTAACATGGCTATGGTTAGGAAGTGATATCTTGACTTTCTTGTCAGTACCTTTGGTCAGTTGTAGGCATTATCAGTGATTGGTATGTCATTTGGGATGTTGGGAAATCCTTATTAATGCTTGGTTATGATAAAGGTTAATCATTTATAAATTATTCATTAGTTATTATTGTATAACAAGGTGGGTTTCATTTTAGCCGTTTGATTATCTGGTTACCATGGCACCTGTCATTGGGTGGGGTACGGGAGGCAGCGTTGGAACGTTTTGCCTACAGAGTTGATGAATCTGAAGCGAAGAAATGGGCAAACGTAAGTATCTGAACTGACAATGGCCAAACTGTCATGGCGAGACAACTGCGTCAGAGAATCTCCAGATATCAGCATGAGCTGTTTTAAACAACATTATAGAGGTGGTTTAAATGCAATGGGTAGGAGCTGTTCGTAATATGGTGAGGATTTATTCGGCTTGTTGAAGGATGAAATATTTAGGCAAGAGCGAATCCTATGCCATATTCCAGCTGGGCCTCCAATATTCCCTTCAGGAGTCAAAGTCAATTTCTGTTTATGAGTTGTGGAGTCTTGTGTAGGTGAGGGAGAGACAACAGGATGGTTGGATCAGCAAAATGCCACTGACATGCTGAGCGAGGCTAATTCATAGTGGCAGTGGATAGATAAAAAGAGCCAGAGAGTCATGTCCTCCTGTCCCCCAAGAAACACAAATCACTACTCATTATGGAGCACCTACACAATTCATTAGCTCCTGCATGTACTGAGATCCAACAACACACATCACACCGGCTTTTATAAAACCCATATGATCGTGTTTGTCAAGTGCGTCAGAGACGGATGTAGTAGCAAGAAAGAAAACCCATTTTTTAGCAAATAGAAATTGGCCAAATTGGTTTTGGAAGCATTTATCATGGAAGCCTGAGAAAGACCCAGGCTTCCGTGAGTCTCTAAAACGGCTTTTAGCATGGATTGTCGTGTTTAAACTATTATTATATCCCCGAAAAGAGGATGTTATGGATTTTTCATCACTGCCGCTGCAGATCCTTTCTATTTCATGAATGGTTCCAAATTTTATTCCTTAATAGACTTTGGTGGGAGGAAGAAGTAGGTGGATCTTGGGAAAGGTCAATTGCATATTCACTCCACAAGGGGAAGCTCTATCTCCAAAATCCAAAGTTTTCAGACCATATTTTCTGAACCGTTCCTCAGGAGTTCTAATCTGTTAAATACGAATCAACGCCACGAGATTTATCTTGTATATATCATGTTTTACGCTTATAGTTCATATTTTACTCACTAGGGGTGTCCTTTTTACGTAAAACATTGTTTTTCAGACATATCTTCCTTACTTTCGGTCAGATATAGTCCAAAAATGTCTCGTATAAACAGCCTCAAGGAGCTCCGTTGTCAGTGTGTCATATTCTACTGTAATTTTTCATATTTCACTCACCGGGGGGCTTTTCTGCAATGTTTCTCATCTGTACTTTCCCAACAATTAGTCTAGTTGTGTCTAAATTAACTTCCATGAATTGACACAACGTTGCTGACTTCATAGAAATACTTACTTTCTTACCACTACATACTTAGTCAATATGGACTATTTTTGAATATTGATGAGTCATGATTCATTTGAAGAGGTTAATTAGGAGATGCTTCTACAACTTAGGGGTGGCTTTTCTGGGATAGCCCACCCTTACTGTAGTGGATGACAGCATGGGCTTCGTTAGAGAGGGATTTTTTGCATCATGCAGAGTTCAAAACATTGGACGGTATGGGACTTGCCTGTAGAAAAATCATATGTTTAGGACAGCATAGAAACAAACCACAGTCAGCCATGATAGGTCTGAACCAAATTAGAATCCAATCACATTAGTATTGTAATGATTCTCACATTCCATTCAACTCTACCAGGTTTGAACTCGGCCTTGTTTTCCTGAGCTATTTAAATATTACAGCACTGAGTAGTCAGAGTCTATTATTGTGACAGGCTAAGGGTATAATGACTCATCATCACGACAATCAAGTCAGAATTTGTTTCAGTTTTTGTGATTCATGACACTAAAGAGGACATTTTCTGTCAGGGTTATGGCTGATCACAGCACACTAGTATTTTCTAATATGCATATTACCTTCAATACACTATATGTTTGTCCATCAGTGCTGCTTCCTATTTCATTGCTTCTGTAGCAAAGTAAGTATCAAAATGATTAGGGTCCATATGAAAATCATATTTACCGATTAACCATAACTTTATACACAGTTCACATCAGAAAAACATTGATTATAATCTCTCACGGCACCTGTCAGTTCGTGGGAGGTATAAGGGACCAATTTCACACCTGTGGTCTAAGGGGGGAGGGGGACAACTAAGTTAGCCAATTACCGGATCATGGATATGGGGAGTGAAGAAAAGCTCATGTTGTGCAATCCCACAAAGGCGCTCGCTACCTAAATGAATCTTGGGATATAATGTATTAGTTGCATCAGTTATAGTTCCTTATATATCTTCAGTGTGTAGATAAAGGGATTGGCCTTTTAAACAACACCTAATTCATTAGCCAGCCCCACACATTGTGAACAAGGCTGGTTATTATGACTACATGAAATCAAGTCTAAATTTAAAGAAAATTCTCTTTATTATGAAATACTGCAAATGACGTTTAGATTAAAATCCACGTCAGTTTTAGACTGTATACAACCGTTCTTAACAATACAGAATAGTAATTATGATTTGAGAGATATTTGCACATTCACTGTACAAAAGCTAAAACAGGTATTGAAAGGAATGTATTTGCATGTAAGTTGCTTTTTGTTTTCAAAAAAATGATTTGTGATGTCATTTTTGATGGTTAGTCTGAATGATATTTTATAAGTGAATTAATTAAATGTTTTGTAGGGTAGCTTATACAAATAGGATTTTGGGCTCATCATACATAGCATGTTGCTTCTGCATGAGCCTGTCACATATACATAAATTGTTGGTTTTATTTATACTGCTAATAGTGTTTAAATTTACTGTATCATGTACCAAAATTAGGCCTGCGGTTTAAATGGCTAATGTGTATATATAAGATATTCCCGTCACACATTTTTTTCCACTTTAACACATAATTTTCAGCTACTTGATCACATTTTTTCTTCTTTTCACCTCTCTGGTCTGCTTTTCAACCGGCCTGTGTTCTCTCAGTGCGGTTGGCAGAGGGGTCAAAGGTAAAACCCTCAAGGGTTTTGACCACTTACCAATGTCAGCACTAAAATTTTACGCACGCTGGTCTTGGGTTGGTGGTAGTGTGTTACACAGGGGTTAATATCCATCAGGAGGTCACATATGTGTGTGTTGGTGATGCACACACTGCGGAGCAGTGTTTTGCCCTCCTTGAGTCCGTCTGGGCTCCCCTGTGACGGGGCTGAAATGGAAGAGTGCTGCAGGTCAGAGTGGGGTTGTAATTATTTCCTCACTTCATTAAGTGCAAGTAAACCATCACACTCAGCACTGCAGCTAATGTGATGCCCCTGTGGCATTGTAATGCTCTGTAAATGAATGCCCCTCTGACAGCCTAGGGTCTTTTGGGCAGCAGATTACTGCTGGGTTAGCCCCAACAACGCTCAAGCCTCCAGCCATAGGAGCGTTGATTATCAGGCTTATAGGACCAATTCGCTCCTTGCTGCTCCCGTCAGAATCCAGGGCCTAGAGCCCAGCTGAATCCTAGAATGTCTCTTTCTAGCACTGCATCAACTAATCGTTAATTAAATCTAAATGGCATTTGAAAGCACTCCACTTCGACAGGTAACGTGTGCTAAATAGTCAACTGCTTATGCCGGTGCTGCAGGATTTGTATTGGATCTGTTTAGTTTTACGCTTGTGATATTTTTCTAGGTGAATCCACAGTGGAGGAGACATATGACAGGATGTTTACTGTCAGCAGCAGGGTAAGATTTTCTGTCACCAAAGAGGATGATGGAGTGCCAGTAGACTGCATCATTGACCACCCAGCTGCAAAGGACCTCCTGGCTCAAAGACACTTGGAAGTGCTATGTGAGTGAGCTGATGCTGTATTTAAAGAAGATATATAAAAAAAAATAGAGGACGTAGACATTGCAAGGGATTTAAGCTGGGTGTTAACTTAATAATAGCAATAGCTTTTTTTATTTGTGTGCTTATATTATATGGTGTTTGAGTCCTTTGCCGTTTGTTCAGTAGTCAGCTTGAACACAATTCTAAAAGTGCTAATAGTTTTTTTTCTAATGCAACACAACTTTCAATAAACTTATCATGGGCATAATGGTGTAACTGACTGCGACAAAAATGGAATCATATTTAAATCCGAACAGATTTTTATCTCAAGCATCCAAATTATTGTATCACTTACTGAAGATTGTATTCTTACTTACTTGTTGCTTAGCAGTTTTGTCGTGTAAAATTGCAGCATCTATTTCTCTCTGGCTTAAGTCACTCATGGGTCAAACTATCGCAGCGCTCGCCCACTCCTTTGTAAAGATATTAACAAAAAAAAGAAGTTTTTTACTGTGCTTTAAATGAATTGTTTTAAACACTCATCCTTCAGCTACACCGGCCCTGGTTCTCTGTGGCTGACTGTATGAGGATCTACAGTGTATCTATTTCCAAAACCTGTAGGGAATATTTGGCAAAACACATCAACAAATGGCAGAGTTGATGTGATCCATAGGACCACACTGGTTCCTGAGAAAAACATCCCTTTAAAATGAACACAAAAGGAGATTTTAAACCATAGTGACTCAGATCGTATATATACGTCTGAGTCGAGATCCTAATCTCTTTACGATTAATCGTCAAGTCGTAATTGCGCCTCCGACCATGGGAGAAGTAGAGACTGCTGGTGTCTTGACCTGAGAGATGCAGTCATGACAAAAAAAAAAGTTTGTTTTTTGCCGTGGCGTCGAATCAGGTTTGTTTATTCTTTAAATGACACAGTGATTGGAGTGGTTCGGCTGCCTCATGCTGTTAAACGCCGAAGAAAGGCCAAGGAACCCTTTTAATTCTGTGTAAAATATCCATTTTTTTTATCAGGTAGACAACAGTTTAGTCTGACCTTTGATGGAAAAAGAGAGAGCTTGACTAGAACCGCTTGACATTTTGCTAATCTTTGGCTTGAATTGATAAAAGAAGTAAAAAATATATGCTATAATGCGCTATATATCCACATAGCAATCCCACTTTTGATTGCCTTTATTTTGAAGGCTGCTTTACTCAATCCTAATTTAGCATTTCCTTGACTAAGGGGCAGTGTTATTATAATGTGTCTTTTCCTTTCAGATAAACCAGAAGTGAAGATTGTGGTGGCGTATCCTGAAGGTTTAACTAGAGAGGGTGACAATCTAGATTTAACGTGTATTGCAGAAGGAAAACCACAGTAAGTATTTACACATATGGAAGCACATCAAAACACACGGGCATATCATTTTAGTTTCACATTTTCCACCAAATAATCCTTTCCAAGAAATGCAAATACCTCTTTAACCTTCACATTTCATTGTACTTTTTAAATGTTACCGTTTTTTTTCCATGCTGAACAAAACACATTGTTAGACGGGGTCTACAAATGGCCTCCTCAGACAATCTCAGATTTGACCTTTATTCAAGATTTTTAGCATGAATAGACAGCGCCTGAGTGATGTGTGTGGTATTTATGCTGTTCAGTCCACATCAGATCAACTGGCTGAGAATAGAGGACGATGTGCCGCCTCACGCCGTCATGACGGGCTCTGACCTCTACATCGAGAACCTCAACAAGTCCTACAACGGCACCTATCGCTGCGTGGCATTCAATGCAGTGGGAGAGGCCTATGACGACTACAACCTGTATGTATATGGTAGGTATCAGACTTCCTGAAAGACAAACAGCTCTTTAACACCATGATTCAGTCTGTGTAGCTGACATTTATAACTGCTTACAGTATCGGATCTGCAAGAAAACCCTTTTTCAAACTTTATTTATGTAGGCCATTATTAAGAGGAGCAGTTTTGTGCTGCTGTCCTATTAATAACTAATGAGTGATAACGGTGCATGGTGCTGACCGGCTTGTTAGAAGCCCAGAAAGTGAGGTTTTATACGGCTGATCTCGATTCTTGAAGCACTACTTTGCACAGAAGAATAGAAAGTGAATACAATGGATGTAGTACCATCTCCTGTGTGGTCATTCTGCAGAAGTCTCACCACATCATTACATTTATTTGCCGTTAATATCCGCCCTGCAGACATGCCCTTCTCCTCCTAACTGGGTCTGTTGGCCTTTTGGCTGGTCTATAAAGTTTATCTTTCATTTGCAAGCTTTCACCATCCTTCTCCACTTTTAATAGAAAACTCCACTGATTAAGCTCTCTCAAACTTTTATTACTCTTACGTTGGACAATCAAAGCAGGAGAGATCAAAAGTGATAGAACGAAACCATTTATTCATTATCTCTAAGTGCTTATCCTGTGCAGCTGGTGCCCATCCCAGCAGACTCTGGGTGATGTAACCAGTTCATCACAGGGCCAGCACATAGAAACAGACAACCATTCACAGTTACGTCAATACCTTTAGAGTCCCAAATTCATATTGCATTTCTTTGAAGTGTGTCAAGAACCAGGATTCAACCCATGCAGACTCTACAAAAATCTGGGTTCAAATCTTAAGGTGGATCTGAAACCCGAACTTTGTTGCTGTGAGGGAGCAGCACTTATCGCAACAACCCCCTGCTGAACCAGAGAGATTTTAGTTCTACTGTTTTTCCTTAAATTCATCCTCCGTTATCCTCTGTGCAGCTCCGACAGCACTGTCAGATATTCAAGTGTGAAGCTGCTAGTCCCGACTGACACTTATTCAAGCAACATCACAGTAAAAGACTATCTGTTTGTGTCATGTGCGGTAGTTTCTTCCCAAGTTATTTAAAAGAAGACTGTAAAAGAAGGATACTATGGTCATGACTCATCACTGAGATTTCTGAAGGATTTATAAAAGATCACACAGTATTTGCTGATAAGTTATAAAATGCTGAACCGGAGCAAGGACAGAACAGTTTTTTTAGGCATGAGGACTGGGCAGCGATTTTGCTGGATAATGTATTTGTTGAGGAGTTGAAAGAGAATATATTTTTCGGTAAACATGAATGACAGCCAACAGCTTAGTTTTGCTTAAAGAGTGGAGATAAGGGGAAACAGCGACTCAGGTTCTGTCAAAAGGCAATACAATCTCCCTAACAACACCTCTAAAGCTCCCTAATTAACATGTTATGTATAAATTGTTCAATTTGTACAAAAAGACATTAAAGAAAGAATATCTAACATTGTAATTAAATTCTCTGTTTGGCTTATTTGCTCCCTTCCTGCAGAGGAAGGATGTCTGTTTCACAATATACCCCGGTTTTATGCTCAGCTTAGCTTTAAATGAAGCGGCGAGCTTGTTCCTCTTGCCCCCCGCCCCCCTTACCCTTCCCTCCCAAATTTGTGTTTCTCGTTCTCGACGAACTCTCAATGCAAGGACATAAATTTCAGCCAAATACTGAAGAAAATCATGCAAACAAAAACATACATAAAACAAAATCATACAAAGATTAAAAAGACATAACAGAAAGCAGGTCAGTGAATTCTCTCTGCTGCAATCACACATAATCTGAAAAAACCTGTCTGCAAACAAGTCGACTGTTTAAAGGAGCACGTGGCATCTTTGTTCTTTAATCCACAAGCTGCAGTGGCGGGTGGCAACTGTTTGACGTTTTACATAAGAGAGGGCCATAATAATTTTAAAATCTGGCAGCACGACTTTAGTGAAGCACACACTCCTCAGACTTTAATTTCCTATTTTTGATGACTAGCAGGGGTGACAAGAACAGGGCGAAAATAAATTTGCAACAGGTGCAGGCATTGTGGGTGAGTTTAGTGTTCTCTCCTTGTGTTTACGCCCTGCTGTTTGGAAGAATAGAGGATTTTGGATTCCGCTCTCGAGTTGCAATTTGTTTCAGTATGTGTGCCAACAGTGACTTCCAGTGACTTTACCCAAAACCAGTGATAAGGATGGATCCTATCAGATTCTCAGGCAACATTAATAAATAACCAATTTATGTTAAAATTGACATATATTTAGCTAGAATTCTCAACCTATTCCTTCTATTCTTTTAAGGTTTTGTACCAGCGCCAGTGCAAGTCCTAGTTCTTTTTCTTGATGTTAGATTAAATAAATGTTTTTCTGTCAAGCAACTACAGTAACTGGCCTAAAAGGAAGAGTCATTTGTATCAAAGCTAATGCATGATGCATTAGCTGTTGGCTCAGAACCTTCTATTCCTCCGAAAAAGTGTTTTGATTATTGTTTCCTCACTCAGCCGTGTGACCTTCACCGCCTAGCTTGATAGATGTGGGAGGCTGACACTAGAAGGCTGTTTTCCCATTTGTCTGCTGAGGAGGGAATATTTCTCTTTGCTCACCTTTAATCTGAGTTTAAGCACGAACCTGGAAGCAGGATTTTGTGAAACTAAAGTGGGAACCAATCTCAATCTGCAGCTCAAACAATTCATGATATGGAAAGTGGAGGCATCCATGCACATATATATATATACATATATATATACATATATATATATATATATATACATATATATATATATATATATATATATATATACATATACATATATATATATATATATATACATATATATATATATATATACATATATATATATGTATATATATAAATACATATGTATATATATCTATAAATACATATGTTTATATATATATATATATATATATATATATATATATATATATATATATAAATACA